>JANHZU010003318.1:89974-102883 GCA_032468055.1 Acrochordus granulatus
CCGATCTATCTGGGTAACCATGAATTCCCAGGCTGCTTCTGAACCCATTCCCATTAAAATCTTTCAGTGGGATAACTCACTGCCAACTTGGTCTTAGCATCAAGAAAAGTTAGTACAGTCGCAGCAATACCATCTGATTTCTGGAACCATATCCCTGAAACCTGTTTAACAAGGTCTCTCTTCTGATTATCTGTGGGGTAGTGCCTCTGAAAACCACCAGGGTTTCTTGGGTGATTATAGCCATTCAACTGTCCTTCAGTAATTACAACTTTAAATATAGTTTTGACTTTTAGATATAGCTTGGACATAGTTTCAAAGGTGATTTGATTTCAGAAACAGACTTCATCCAAAATGATAAACATCTCAGACTTCCTTGAGGTGGCTAAGGCATCTGTCCATATTGAGCAATCAAATATGCTCAGTTATATTGGCACTGATTTACATTAGGCAAAGAGAATTCTCTCTGTAGATGTTGAAAATCCCTAAAATAGGGATCAGAGAAGGGAGTTCTGCTTTTGATATCATACCCCAATCTCCAAAAACCTGGTTATTTGTTCAGAGTGCCACTAAACTCTGTATGATTTTCCTAATCAGAATCATAACTAGATAATTAACAAGGGAATAATTTCCAGCAAGCATTCTAATCTCTCAGTCTCTCTCTCTCTCTTATTTTTTTGTACCTTTGAATCATTGTTAATGCCTGGCAAATACCTGTTCTAGACCCTGAAGTTTTCCTGGAAAGATTTTCATTAGGGGTTTGCCCTTGCCTGCTTCCTAGGGCAAAGGAAGAAGAGCTAAGGTGGGACTAGAACTTAGGGTCTCCCAGTTTCCAATCTGATACCTAAACCACTATACCAAACAGGTTCTAATATCTCATTAGTATTAGAAACATCAGTACAGAATGACTGTAGAGTTTGAACAAAATCAATTGGGAGAATCTCATTTAAATAATGTCAGATAGCAGTGGGAATATGAGGAACAAGGGTGATACATATCCACTTTACTTTTTGACGACAGCTTTGTTGCATTTTAACCTTGGACAAAAGAGCAAAGAACAAAAGCAACCTGCTCATGTTTTGAGTATAGAGTTGTACAAGAGAAGGAAATCATTCTTATAAAAGTACAAACATACCAATAAGATTTTCACATAAAAGAGGCCTTATGAAGCAATCTTATACATGTTTTAATGGATAAAATTCTGCCACAATTTCCACTTTTCCTCTAGAATGTGAGAAGAATTTCTTCCCAGAGGTACCATATGATAGGATGATGCCACACATCTTGGCTTTCCAAGAAAGAAATAAACCAAAACAATCTTATTCAGAAATATATTTTAATAACATAAATTTAACAAATAATACTTTGCAATAAGTTAGATTAAATTAAAATTCAATTTTGAAATTTCTCCCTTATGAAAACATCATTATCTGTGTTTCCATGGCTCAAAAATACAGAATAGATCAAGTAATGACCATAATCTACAGCACAGCTAGTTCTTGAGAGATAGGATGAAAGGATTCCACAGTTCTTGGTTCCTTTCTCTTCTTCTTGCCATGTCATTGGCAACCCAACCAGTTGTTACTCTTCTTCACGCCCAGAAATCTTTTGGTTTGAGATTCAAATTCATACTGCTTTGACCCACTGAATAAATAGAAACTTCCTAAAAGAGGAAACAAGATCGATAATTAAACAGGTGCAATTGATTTCCAGCTATTTTATAATCTTTTCTTCTTGTTTCTTTTTCAGTTTTAATGGAATCTTACAGCATCCTTAAAATACATGCAGTAATAATTAAAATAAGGACCTGGCTATCTCACAGCGATACATTTTCTAGTGTATGGCATTCTTTCATCAGAATGAGGGTTGCATCTGGAAGAGTATGTGCTCTCTCACCAGAGGAGGTTGCATCTAGACATAAAAATCCATAGGGCCAACATCCAATTTAATTTTGTTTCACTTAGAAGTTGACTGTAAAATTAAATTAAAAGTGGTTTACATGATTATATTTAATAATTGTCCCTTTCTGTCACATTACAATTACACACCAGTGGCAATTTTTGTTCTTGGGGTTGCTTATGGTTGTGGCGAGTGCATGGAATCAGCAGTCTAGTTATATCAGTTATCTAAAAACATTTAAATGTGGTAGATTGATAGGAATTTGGCACTGGAATAATTTCCAAAGAATTCAGGTGATAGGTTTTCAGTATAAATTTTGGACTTCTTGGAAACTATAAGATTTAGTAAGTCACATAATTTTTGTACTAAAAATGATAGTTTTTCACTCTCCATGTATAAAGAGTGGAATTCTCCAGTTTGGAAGCTCTTCTGTTGCTGACATTCTCCACGAGGGGTTGGGGACAGATAGTGGTACACTCCTCTACAGTGATCAGAAAGAATAACAGTGGAAAGGATGCTAACACAATTAGTTGTAGAAATGAAAGTTTTTGAAATCTACTGGAGAGGGTCCTTCTTGAGATGAAGTAACATTGAGACCATTACGAAAACTAAAGTTGCCTGCTTTTCCCTCATCAACCAAAGGCAATTCCCAAAGACTTTCATATTATATTATTATTGGACATAAAATAACTTTCTATTTCATAACTGGCAGCTAGAGAGTGTTTAATCTTTCTACTTTCCTGAAATTTGGCAGGCTCACCTTTAATTCCCATAATGCCAGGAAAGTATGTTTGATACTAGCAATGGGCAATCCAGCACTTCATTTATTTGCATTAAGCCATTTAAAAATATCCTATAAAGTCTTCTGCAAGATGGTATCAGAAATATGCTACTGTGGCAAAAGAAATCCCAAACCCATTTCAAATTTGGTGGATTTCCATTGATCCATTGCGAATGCTGAATGGACAACAGATTTTGATTATGTTAATGCAAGTGATCTTACCATTATCTATAAAAGCAGCATCCACCTTGGAGCCAATGTTGTGGAAATCAGCTGTTATCTTCCTTGGATACCCTTGCTCCATGGAGTTATTTTTTTCATCATATCTAAAAAAAATGGAATGATTTAGAAATTCAAATGGCTTCAAGAAACTGTACAATCTTCTCTGTTGGTGTCACCAGCTTGTATGCTTGTTAGCGCTGTAGTCTAGAATCAAAAGTTGCATAGCGTTTGGTTTAGCGATCAAGTCTACTTTAAACTATGGAAATTCACTAAGCAGGGTTGAACTCTTCTGTTTCTCATCCTCACCTATCCCACAGAATAGTTGAGCTGTCTTGAGCTTCTGGTGGAAAGGATACCTCTCTACTGATTGGCTTAAATATTCATTGGCCTAATATTCATTGTTGCATGGCTTTCTGAATGCATTGAAATGGTTGTCAGATGACACAAACGGTTAAGATGGGTCTGATTGGTCTTCAGTCCACTCTTATGTTTGAAAGTCAGTATGGTAACTGAGATGAACTTTCTCTCTTCCTTCTTTACTTCATAGCAGGTATATAAAATATGTCAGAAGATGGCCTGTGCCACAAATTACTTTTAACAAGCAACTAGACCTAGTATTTTGTATTTGATTAATTGTATTATTTACACTGGATTTAGTCTGCCATGTTTTTATGCCCATTTGTTGTTTTTGCCCCTCATTTAAAATTATTTCTTTTGGATTTTGTTTTTATACTTTATGTAATTTTATTTTTCTATTTTTTACTATTCCCCGCCTTCCTTATGCTGGTCTTTGACCATACTAAAGATTGATTTGATTCAATATGTATAAACATGTAGCCTAAGGCACAAAGCAAAAATGTAAGCTGAAAGCAATGCCATGTTTTATCTAAAGAGGTGAATCATACAAGTTCTGCTCTGCTAAAAGAAATCCTGGGATGGTAAAGTCCCAGTAGTGGAGGATAATTAAAATTTTATCCAATTCCTAGAAATCACTCAAGGCAAATATGATACATTCTGTGTATTTCATTTGCAAAGGTTTAGAAGAGATCATAAATGTAGCATAGGCATCTTTTCCTTACCTCCAATAACTGTCACCTGAAAAAAAGTAAGTTTTCTTTGAACCACTATCATAAGCTGCTGCATCAACTTTTTTAACTGTGTATGGAAAGCCCAGGTTCTGAATCTTCTTTGGGAAACCATACTCTATAATATTTCCCCTCGTAGACCAATACTTATGTCCTGTTAAACAAAAGATAACAAAAGGTTCACTTCTGTAGAAAGAATAAAAATTTGTTTAGGGAGATGGGGCTCTCCATATTCCAAATTCATACAGTGAATCTGTAAGATTCTGCAGAAGAAGACATTCCTTCAACTAATAGAATTAGGAATGTGGAAGTAGCATTAAGTTTATTGATCAATTCAGTCCCAAACTTTTTGAGAGAGAAACAACTCAGTTTATTTTACTGATGTCATTGCAGGACTGCTCTAAGATTACCTATCCCTGATCATTGTCTGGAAACCCAGTGGATGCTATCTTCCATAATTGAAAAAGGTAGAATATAGACTCAGAAATACACTGGACACCAGAAAATAATCCATGGGGCAATATGGACCCCATAATTATCTCATTTTCTATTATACCATGATCCTTTGAAGTATATCTCACAGTTTCCTCCTGGAACTATGTTTGATATATATCTTAGCATCTTATCACTAAGGGCTTCTTTGTACTACTTTTTGAGTAAGGACATTCTTTTCAGGGAGAAGGCCCCAGTTTAGTCCTCAGGAAGTCTCAGTAGAGCTGGAAAACCTTCTGCTAGATACCTTTGGATGACTGCTGCCAGTACTAGATTAGAGACCAATGGTATGATTCAATGTATGGTAGCTTCCTATGTGCCTAGGCTTCCCATGTAGCTGTGTTTTCAAGGATATTTCACAATAGTCCTTATTAATTAACTTCTCTTCCTCCATCTGCTTTAAATTTGGAATATTAATTTTTTCACATTTAAAAGAGGAATCCAGGGGAATTATTTACCCTTAAAAAGAAAGACGCTGTCCTTGTGTTTGTTTTCATATGCAGCATCTATACCACTGCTCAAAGCTGGCCAGAAAGCCGAAATAGGATCTTTCTCGATGTTGTTTCTGAAAGGATTCTTTCGCCAGAAGAAGCTACATTGACAAAGGAGAAATAACTTGAGAAGGAGCATAGATCAAGGTCAGAATTCTGCATTAACATTTGCAGGGAAAGCAAAAGGGAAGTGAGGATAGAATAACCACATGCATAAAATAATAATTATTATTATGCATGATATAATTAATGTTGTGTAACGTAAGACTTTGTGAAGCAAGTACATTACTATGTTATTTGTGTGATGATATCATGATTCAATGCCATTGGACATGGGAATATCAAAGGTTTGTGGTTTAATTCTTGGCATCTTGGGTAGAGAGAGGGCTTCAGAATATTACACCACATTTACCTGTCTTTAAAGA
The DNA here is from genome assembly GCA_032468055.1 of Acrochordus granulatus. NCBI lineage: Eukaryota > Metazoa > Chordata > Lepidosauria > Squamata > Acrochordidae > Acrochordus > Acrochordus granulatus. Next base: position 95,367 of record JANHZU010003318.1, read on the forward strand.
AAATAATTTCTCCTCTGAGAGAAGTCACAGCATCAAAGGCTTGGTTGGGATGGCATGGTTCTGTTGATGATGCTTCTGTTGAGGCATCTGTAGGGTTTCCTAATGAGCTATCATAATAATTGTCATCTTCTGGAGTTCCTTGAAAAAGATGGAATAAGAAGAAATAAATGGCAAGTGGTATTCAGATGCTTCTTCAAGAAAGTTTCTGCCAGTTGACATGAAGTGGGGTGTAGACCTGATGTTATATTTTATTTTTTACAATAATTTTATTAAAGTTTACAGATAATCAATAGAAGACTAATGCAATCTCATGAAAATATAAAAAAGAAAGATAAAGGAAAGTACAAAGAGACGGAAAAACAAAAAGAAAATATAAAAGATGACTTCCCATCCCTCCAAATATAATTTCAGTAAACACCTCTAGTATTTCAGTTAAAAATACTTTTCTACCTATATCTCATCCCTTGCCAATAATCAAACTATAAAAACTCATCATTCAGTCTAATCAAAAAAACTCTACTAAGAGCTACATGTTATATCTTTTCTGTCTCTTTCATGTGATTAATAAACATTTGGCTTATATGCAAGTGGTGTGAAATGCTTCGATTTAGATTTTAATAATACAGCAGTCTCACATGTTTATCCTAAATTAGGAAATGAATCTGGAAAATGGATTTTAATTTACATCTCAAGGGAAAAAGATAATTTTCATATCTTTTGGAAACTGGTTATTCTCTAAGTGGCCATGTCGTATAGTGATCTATATATTGATTAGGATCAAAATGTAGCAAGAATTGTGCAGGTTTTTTTCATAGTTTCTTTTAAACTACTCTGGAGTGTTGTTTTTTTTTATATGGCCATTTCTTCAGCAGGGTATCTGTACTTACCATAAAGACTCTGGATGCCTTCAATATCATCAGTGTGAAGCCTTAGGGCTTGGGGATCCATTGGCTTGTAGATTGGAAACATCAGAGCCCCCAGAACATTGGAATGTTGAAGCCCTAATGAATGGCCAAACTCATGGGCAGCCACAAGAAAAAGGTTGGTTCCTAGAAAAGGAAAGGAAAAGAAGCAGCTCTTGTGAAATTAATATTTATGATGACAATCATTCATTTATGATTAAGAATTATTCAATATGCATAAATTCTAAAATATAAACAGGCCCAGAACCCTTGACCACCACCTAGTATATCACCATCCATCAGACGGTATATTATATTTCCCGTAAAATAGTAAATGTGGGTTGCTTTTGGCTCCATAGAAGCTTAGAAAAATTATATTTCCTACCATCCCTTCTTTTTCACATGGGATTGATAAAGTCTCCTGAACTGGGGACAAAACATTTTCCAATTATATCTAATAATAAAAATCCAGTTTCCTTTCTTAAAGAAAGTTTGCATTTTTTGCAATTTCGCAACTTAGAAAAAATAATTTGAAAGGATACGACTTGAGACACAAATATTTTTGAAAATGAAGATCCGTTGACATGGTTTTTAATGCATTATTTTACACTGCAGATTAATGAAGAAACTGAATAGGTAGGGGATTGAACAGACTTGACCTTCATTGAAGTGGCCTTGTTTGTTCATCTTTGCATATTGGGTTAAATATGCAAAAAGACTTTTTCAGAAATGGACAAAAGCATGCAAATTACACACTTTTGTTGTTTTCTTTTATTGTTATCCCATTTATTAATTCCGACAAAGAATGAGGAGGCCAGAATATGAATACGAATAGCAACTCCTGTTACATTCCTTTTAAGGTAATTTATTTTAAAGATGATTTTTAGCATCTTTTCATAAATTAGGAAACAGATTGTGCTGGGACTCACTGCTGTGAGAAATACATTATGCTCAAAAATCAGTATCATGTCCCAAACAGTGGGTGACATCCAGAGAAACTCCAACAATATAACTGTCAGCTCAAACCATTATTGCAGATTTTCATGCAAACAGATGGTTAGTCTACCAATCCTTAGCTTTCTAAGGATTTTCCCATCAGATGATGATAGAAATTACCTCTTGTTTTGGCCAAGACTTTCCCATCAGATGATGATAGAAATTACCTCTTGTTTTGGCCAAAACCTTGGACACGTATCTAATAAAAGCAATATGTAAAGGACAACTATACAATATTTTTTTCATAGGAAATACTGGTATCTCTCTCTTGTATTTTTAACTCTGATTTAAAAAGTGGCTTTTGTCATTTTAATTTCTTGTTTTAATGGTTCATTTTGAATCATGTTCTACTTGTCTGTATTTTTTATTTTGTTTTTAAATGACACTATTGGAAAACAGGTGAGCAATCTATATGTATTATATAGATTTGCAAACTATTAAGTTTAATTGGTAGGAGCTTTTTCAACAGATGTGTTCAAGTGCAACAAACTGAATCCAATTAAATTGGATTTCTGAGCAGAGCAGGAAATTGGATTGGATGGGCTATTCGGCACTTTCCAACTCTTGGAAAGTGTTATTTGGCATTTTCCAACTCTAGGACTTAAAAAAAAAAGTCATTACTTTGGCCTAAACTTTTGTTTGTCTTCAGTGAGGAACAAAAATGGGGAGGGGATTACCATGCTACAATATAATGCTAGTGAGTTCTGTTCATCTTTATTTTTCAAATGTATATAGCCACCCATATCACCAAAAAATGAGCAGAATACAACAACCAAATAAAATAATAACATAAAGACAGTCATTATAAAAACAATCATTATAAAAATATGGACAATTATGATTATCAATTACAATATTAAAAGTATTATATGCAAACCACAAATGGAGAGAATGTACAGCAAACAAACATCATCCAAAATAGGGGAACAGCCTTAAAATGTTGGCCATTCCCTGTGACCTCTAAGCCTGGTGGCATAACCAGGTCTTGAGGGGCAGGGAGCTAACCTGATTTTGGGGTGGAGGGGTGGGGGAGAATGTTCCATAAGGTGTTTATCTTGGTGGATCACTGCTTTGTCCAATATGATGAATAATATTGGATCCATAAATATTTAGTTTATTAGATCAAAGACTGGGAAACTTGCAGTGTTTCATACAATTATAGGCAAACAAAGTACAGGCTGAAACAATCAACTTCAGAGATGCTTTTAAATTAGGCACAAAGTTAAAATAAATCCTTATTTATCTGTCTGTCCATCCATCCATCCACCCATCCACCCATCCCTCCATCCATTATCTATCACCTATCTTTCTCAACACATATATAGACATATCTTGTGTTTCAATTTTTCAAACATATGCAAACATTTAGAAGGAAAATACCTTTCAAATCCTTTGTCCAGAATTCATCCTCATCAAAATGGGCATTTCCACCAAAATTAGGTGAAAAGGCATGGGCCAACTTTCCACCTTCCTGATCAAAAGGAAAACCATCTCCGTGTTCTGAGAAAATAAAATAATAAAATACATATATTAAATTTCAATCTGAAATTCAGGCTACATTACACAATGCATACTTATTTACTTACCTCCAGCAACAAAAGAGATTTCAATATCGGCAGATTTCCCATAAACCCTGGTAAAAATCAAGGGGGTCACATCACTCCATACTTTCCAAGCTTTCTCAATTGCATAGTCTACATGATGGGGTTTCATGTCAGGGGTATAGTTTAGAATGCTGTGAAAGGTAAGAAGTGAATGAAAGGAAGGTTTCATACAACATATGAGCAGACAAGTTTTTAATATATCTTCGACAGGTTTAGAAATATTGCTTCTATTGCTGGGGCATAGTGTAGAGAATATGTCCTCAAACACATTTCATTTCTTTTATCACATTTCTACCCCGGGTGGTATACAATGAGATTAAAATATCAAAGCTTAAAATTTTCTCCAGAAGAAGGTTATTTACATAGTAGGGGGGCAATACAGAAAAATCCCTCCTCCTTGATTCTGCTAGTTGAAATTCTTTAACTGAGAGGGTCTGCAACACGTCTTCCTTTTCTGCTCGGATGGGATGGGCCAATGTACTGGGATGCAAACGGCTCTGTGAGTAACCTGGCTATGTAGGGCTTCATAACCAAAACCTTGAATGGACCCAGAAGCAAACTGGCACCCAATGCATTCAAGAATGCAATATTCATATATCTCTGGTTTTGAATTACAGAGGAAGACCAAAAATGATAAACTATCTGCAGAAGAAACCATTATGAATATCACCAGGAAACCTTCAAGATCCTATGATCATGGTATGAAGAGAGTTGGAAGTAAGACCTCAAGCAGTAGGATGAAGTGGGACATAGCCCTACTTGTTGTAATCTGCCATTCGTGGACCTTCCAAAGAATTCCATTTTATTTCTCCTCCTCTGCTTTTATTTTTCTTCATCAGTAATTTTATTTTTCTCACTCAATCCTGAACTTGGCAAATAAACTGCAAATTCTACAAGATGCGCTCTGACTGTCCATCCAACTTATGGTATTCAGGATTGCTGCTGTTGTATGGCTTTCTGCCATACATTTCTTCATTTCAATCATTTCTACTCCAGCTAGATGGCCACTCTTCCATTCTAGCCACTGCAACATCATCCACTATACTTACAATTATTAGGAAAAGTACCTGGTTATCGATTTGCTGGTATGATATGCTTTAGTATTATGCAGACTATGAGTATGCTTTTAAATGTATAAATATCTAACTGATCGTAAGCCGCCAAGAGTCTTCGGAGATTGGCGGCATAGAAATGTGTCAAATAAATAAATAAATAAATGGTACAGTAATGATGCTTGGTGACTTCATCACTACCATTTTATAGCTGTTTCTCAAATTTGTTTGTCAATGAGTAGACAAATGTGTATAAAATACTTTCTGGGAATATGTGTTGGGATACACTAAAAATAAAGAAATAAAATATGCAATTTTTATTATTGCCTTTTTTTTTACAAGGAACGGTTGCTTCAGAAACTGGCAATACTATATGGAAGGACGATGATCATTTTACGATGCTCGGTAGACTTTAAGGCTCACAAAGATGCCTTCAGAACAATTTGGAGAAATTGGGGAGTGGCAGTGATATCCTATGGAAATGTCCTGCATTTCCTCTCTTTTCATAATGTACCACAATAACAACAACAAAAAGGAAAGGAAAATTAAGTTTCCTGATTCTCCCATTGAGCATCTGGAAGGGAAGATTATCAATAATGGAATTTATATATAACCATCTATATTTGCTGTCAATATTGGGCTCATTCAACAATATATTTCACCATATCTTCATCCTACAATAGGATATATTCTTGACAAAGAATCATAAACTGTAATACACAAAAGCTTCTGGATAACACATTTGTCAGTGTCTAAAATACCATAAAACTCTCTAATGATGTTCAAGTAGCATTTTAAGTTCAAGAAAAGGTTTTCACCTCTTACCTGTATGTCAGTTCTTTCTTTGCCCATTTAGGTGAATCAGGAAAAGTGTTGTATTCTCCTATATCAGCAATGCCACACCTGGGTTTTTTCATAAATTCCAAAGTATTTTCATCTAATTTGCCATTCACTTTCAGCCCCAAGAATTCCTGCATTTGACGTATTTTTTCTGTAGTGATGCCCTTCTTGTTGTTGCTTTTTAGCACAAGTGTTGTTTCTGATTCAGGATAATAATGTTGTAGGTATTTCTGAAATAAAATTAAATTGATTAGATTTTTTTTCCTTATACGGACTTTTTGTGTTTTAGAATGAATCTTCCCATCTTAAGATTTGTTCTAAGCTATCAGGATGTTTATCAATTGCTAATATCTCTAATTTGTTACCCTCAAAGGACTTGTAGAACAACTCATCATGCCTAGACAGCATGACCACCAAGCAAGAAACATCATTCTATCCAGCATAGATACCACATTACAGAGAAGCCAGTCAGGATATAGATGCTCTAAGCTTATAACTATACATATAGGTATGAAATATGTGGTCCTCCAGATGTTGCTGAATTAAAATTCCCAACACTTCTCATCATTCCCAAGCCTCTATGACTAACGGTGAGAAGTAGTCACAAGGGTTTGAGCTAGTGAGAGGTATAACTGAGCAACATATGGAGGAACAGAGGTTCCCCATCCTTGATTTATGAACTATTATCAACCATTACCTCAGCAAGTTCCCTGTCTTTTTTTGAAATTCTCTCAGTTTCTTGAACAATGGGCAAAGCCCAGGCAAGTGTTCCAAAGAGCGCAACTGTCAGTAGCAAATTCATTTTCGATTTCACGTCTGTGTTCCAAATGTGAAGTCACAGAATTTTTCAGCCTCTGGAAGTGGATCTGTGCATGTAATGTAAGTCTTCCTCTATATATACTTCATGCCTGCTCCATAAATTCAACAGAAACATGACTCACACAGTTAACACATTAATTTGTCAAAGCAGAAAATGCTGCTCTTAAAATGACACACTACATTGACTGCATAAACCTTATTGTGCAATTACAAACAACTGGGATTCATCAAGAGGGATTTTTTTTTACTCAAGCTTTGAGGTTGTGCCTTTCATTAAAAAGTTGGGTAATAATAATTCCTTGTAATCAAATCACTATAAGCTATTTGTTTTTTACTCCATGACAAACTTTTACCTTTGGATACACCTTTGGCCATCATGACAATCTGTATTTTGTTTTGTTTAAATTAATTGGAAAAATTATCCATGGCAAGATCAGAATGAAACATTGGCATGTAACTTGTTTGTAAAATAAGTAATAATGTAGCTTCTAAAAATAAGAATACTGTTCAAAGCAAATAGCTTTGCTTTTAAAAATGTTAGGCTGTTTCATTTATAAGTACTAAATATTATGTTTAATATTTAAATATTAATATATTAAATATTTTAATATTTAATATATTATTAGAATGTAGGAATATTCTGTCATTTATCAATAAATCTGAAATGCTAATAAAAAGTCTACAATTAGTACAAAATGGTAATCCTGTTTCAAATCTTCAAAGTCTTTATTTCTTTTTACAAGTACAAATTACAAAATAACAAATATCCTCAATATTTTAGCAGATCGGTCATGGTGCTTCACCATGAAATATCTACCTTGTTGATTTCAAGGCAGCCAATTAATTTATTTAATCTATCATAATTTGGGGGGGGAATTAAATGGCTGAAGATTTACTCTCTTCAAAGACTCACTGATGAGCTTTCATGAAGATGAGAGAAATGAGGAAAAAAAAGAAACAGATTCAGGGGTTCATCAAGTTGATCCAGGATTGATACTGATACACCTCTAGAAAGGCTAGCAAAAAAAATCATTCTAAACCAGAATATTTTCTCTAGAGATGCTAATGGTGCAACTATCAGATGTGGAGCACTCTGAGCAAAATATGTTTTGTGGGTTGTTGTTGTTCAGTTACTCAGTCGTGTCCGACTCTTTGCGACCCCATGGACTGCATTACGCCAGGCACCCCTGTCTTGCACTGCCTCCCGGAGTCTTCCCAAGCTCACATCCATCACACTGACTATGCAATCCATCCATCTCATCCTCTGCCGTCCCCTTCTCCTCTTCCCTTCAATCCTTCCCAGC
>JANHZU010003319.1:0-11484 GCA_032468055.1 Acrochordus granulatus
CTGTTCACTTTCAATCTGTCGTGTTCTGGTACCACAATGAGTACATCATTGGTCTGAGAGCTAAGGGTTAATTTCCATTTGTGACTTGTCACAAAGCTCTTCTGACCATGCAAATCTTACCATGTGCCCTCATCCCTGAACTCCCAGAAGGAATGATATATTTTACCCAACAGTTCCTAATGAAACTGCCTTGCTGAGATGACAGACTCCTATGATAAGGTGTTTAAATTCACACTAGAGAGGATAAAATGAACCAACTATGTCTTTAAAGTCCAGGTTACGTACCAGACTGAATGATACTTGTGTCCTATTTATGGCCCTCGTGAAATGTTACAGTATATATAGGCTTGAGAAGATCCAAGGGCCAGAATTAGAATCTTTCATTGCCAATGGTCTTGAGGTAAGCATGCAAGCTAGAAGATTCCCAGAACAACAGATCATGTATTTGCATCAACATTTTTGTTAAAGGACATCTATATTATTGCATTTTGTGTTTATTATCTGTGATTTCATAGCCTACTGCTGAGAACTAACTTAGCAAGCTGCCTTGCATAGTTTATGTTTATGTTGTAGAACTGTAAGACTTTATTGACAAGAGCATGCAACATCAGTCTCTATAACTGAGAAGAAGATATGAAAGTTCTAGCTTGGTGAGGCCTAAGAAGAATGCTTAAAACATTGTGGTTCTCACCTGCCTTTAATAAAGCAATACCAGTCCTGCTCTTTGGGTCTTAGTTCAGCAATTGATTTCAGAGACTTGGAGAACACACCCTAGATATGGGTATGGTAGTCACTCATAATCCTGGTCCAATCCAAATCTGGTAGTTCTAACTATCAGAAAATGCATGTATGAAGATTAGAAGGAAAATATTTCCATGATGTAGCAGATATTTAAGAATATCAAAGAATACAATTAAATCCATGAAAGAGGAATTCATTTAATCCATTAAGTTATTAAGGATGTATGTGTACTCAGAGGAGAGGAATTGCTGAACTCCTTAGTTTAATGAAATCCAGGTCACATATATTTGAACTTAAAAATAGATTAAGAAGGTTAAAGATAGCTCTTATTCTCAACAACCTTGGCTCCTCTCAGCAGTGTTGTGAATATAGGAAAGTGAATGCTATATCCGATGGAGTGAAATATGAGTGGTGCTTCTTAACCATTCCTGTGCAATGCAGCAAAGAGTTTAATCATCTTTAAAAGAACATCAGCAATACATTTTTGCTTTTATTTTTTGTTTTTCTCCTCAGCAAAAATGTGTTTCATTTTGCATTCTTACTCATCAAATCTACACAAACTTAGTACCTATGAATAAGTTTATTTTAATTTGAATATCAAATATTCCAAAGTCAAATATTCAGAATATTTAGAAATGACCTGTGCACAATTGTAGACCAGAACTTCGTTGAATACCTAATTTACAGAAAACAAACTGAATTTGGGGGAGTTTTCATTGAATTATTTTTTCCATATATTGTAGTATATTGTACCCAATGTTTATTAGCCTCAATGGTAAAAGAAACAGACACAATTCAATAACAAAGCGTCATACACTGAAATGGCACAACAATATTATTCATACGTATTATTGAAAGCTGGAGTAAATGTATTTGGAAAAAATAGTAAGATGGTGTGACCCCTTCAAGATAGACCAGAATAGGAAGCCAATGCCATGTAGGTCATTTCGACTTTTCTGGTAAAGTTATAGTAACAGAATCTTGCAGGTCTGAATGTATTTCCTCCTTCCTTCTCCTTTGCCTTATGTGAAATAGGAAAGGAATTGTCTGAGATGTTTACTTGGGGTCTTGATATCTATACTATAGGTATCAAAGAGATGCATGAGTGGCTGGGACCAGGAAATTGTCAATGACCCTTTGGTAAAAGGGTTGTCCCAGTTACATTTAAGGAGGCATTGGTATGCCTGATATGAAGAGCCTTTACCTAGATCTGCAATATAGCATAATCATCACCTCGATTTCAACCCTACTTTTTTAGAGAAGGTTGTGGCAAAAATAGTATGGGTTCAGCTGAAAAGTGCCCTAGAGGAAAATAACTATTTGAACCCTTTCCAATGAAAGTTCAGGCCTAGGCATAGGGCAGAAATAGCATTGGTCACTCAAGCAGCTCTAGTGATGACCTCCTTGACTTGTGGCTACTGCTGGAAAGGCAAGTAGAGGCAAGAAGAGTCTTCACTAAGCTTTGACAATGAGTCATTTGCAATGCTACTGAGAGTGGGAGGCAAGAGGCAGAAACGTGGGTCTCATCACCACTAGTTTATGTTCATACATACATGCATTGGTGTGCACATGTGTAAGAATTTTGATTATAGTAAAATTTAATATAAACTACATTTAAAGAAAGAAAAGAGAATAGAAAGAAGTAAAAAATGCAAAAAAAGAGATAAGAAAAAGTAAGAATATAATAAACAGAAAAATATAAAGAAGTGACTTTAACCTTCATCACAAGTACACACAAATTTAGTGACTCTTCACCCTCTCTAAGCTTACCAACATTTATTTCTTCATCCCATATCCCATCTTTTATTTTTAAACAAATCCATAAAAATAACTTTTTCAGTTGTGGTGTCAGCAGAAAGTCCATGAAGGAACTTCATTGCCAGAAGTAACAACATGTCTTGTTTTAACCTTGATCAAATAAACCAGTTTTATATTCCTTCCTTTTATTACTAACAGTCTTAATCTTTAGTTCATTCAAATATTCTTGAAGGATTTGATTTCTTTTCTTCTCTGTTCCATCACACAGAGTTCTGAAGACTTTAACCAGTATCTTTTATATATTCAATAGGAAATATTATCCAGATTACTCTCTTGATTTGTCATCTATATTTCCCTTTGAAATTTTAAAACCTCAGCCAGTTTTTCTAAATCATTCTCTTGGCCTGTCAGGTTGCAAATTCACTTTCAATACCATCTCTGTCTTACAAGATAACATTTGTTCTACATATATCATTTCATCAATAATGTATTTTGGACATAGTCTATCTATAGAAGACATCATTACTGATATTGTTGATACTGTGGTTACTATTTTCTGATTCCATTCTTCAAAAGTCTTCTATATTTTTATTGTTAAAATGCTTTGCAACATTTTACAGGCTTGTAAATCTTCCTCTACCTAAAAACTTTTGTCTCCTCTACTGTCCAGTTTTTGAAATCATGAAATTGATTATCTTTGATGTGTCTTATAAAAACCAAAATAGAATCTATTTCCCAGGAGAAGCTGTTTGTTCTTTGAAATTGTTTCTAAAATCTTATAGAAATTTCAGTTTTCTATTTTTATGTAGACCATTAGTTGATTTATAACTTTCGAAGATCAGAATCCTATTTAGCTTTTTGTTGTTTTGTTCAATGTCTTTAAATTCTTCACCTCATCACCACTCATCACCACTAGAATAGAACATTATTTTTCTAATGGGGCTACCTTTCAAAATCAAGTGGATGCTTCATTTGGTTTTAAATAGATTTCAAAATCTCAGAAACTATTTTTGACATTTAAGAGCTTAAGTGATCAATCCCTAGAAATTAGACTTGCACCATTCTTGGAATTTTTCTGAAAAGGTGTAAGGATGGAGATATGCTACAGGTCCTTTGGAAGATGAAGCTACCCAACATGTGGTTGACACCATTGGATGTGTATTATGATTGTAATTGTGATTATTGTTTGCAAATTATTATGATTCTTACTAGTTGAATATGCTAATATTTTGTTTCTGTTTTATTTTTTTAATTAAGTCTCCATGAGTCCTGAGATGATTCTGGCAATATGCAACTGAAATCAATTAATCAATACATTTTTTAAAAAAAAATTCAGAAAAATTGGAAAAAAGACTACAATCAATATATGTAGTGCTTTATATAATCACTCACAAAAAATAAATCAGATAAGTTCCGATTATATTGTGAACTAAAATACATTTTTTCATATTCCCAACAGAATCGGGTTGAATTTTCCCAATTCTATGCTTTCTTCCTATTGGCCAAGTAATGAAGAGAAACTTTCAATTCTCATAATATGATAGGGGGAAGGAAATGTGTGGCAAATTCTTGCAAACACTAGAGGCCACATGGATTATGCTGTCTTGCTATGGGAGGCCTTCTTTTAGGGTATGATCTCATGGTGACCATATATAAAGCAAGGTAAGCTGTGCTTCAAAGCTTCCATAATGTTAGCTTCTCTCCAACTCTTCTACAAGGAAAATAGTTCGTTTAGGCAGAAATAGTACACAATTGCTTTTCATATCATTCACCAGAGATGTTGCATAGCAATTCAGTCGAGTTCTATCTGCTTTTAGTCAAGCAGATGTTGAGATTAGAGTTGAAGGCTGATGTCTGTTTTTGACCCAGGAACAGATGTTTCTTCCTTCCTTGTAGATCAGATCTGAATCCACCCCCACCACCCCTACCAAAAAAAAAAAAGTTTTTCTAGAAAGCAGAAACTTTTGGCTTTGTTATTGTTAATGTTACTTTCCCCCTCATTCATTTTACAGAGGTTAGACTTCAATTTGCCAAGACATCGGGAGGCTAGAGATATCCACCAGAGATGCAACTGCCCAACAGGTAGGAATCACAATTGGTGATGGGGATGATGATGATATAACCCAGGAGCAATAATGTTGAGAAAATTATTTGTTTGCTTGCTTACATGAATTATGTTACAACTTTTAGGACAATATCTCTTTGGCAACCTCCAACAATAGATAAATACAGAACAACAGTACAACATACAGTTTATACACTGGAAAAATTACAATTACATATAAAGTAGTCATTGGCAGTATTAAACAGCAAAATAGAAGCCAGCCAAGATGGGAAAAAAGCAAACGCCTTTTAGGTCTATTGAATCTCTCAGAAATATGAGGCCTGATGAAACTCGCCAAAAAAGACATTTCAGTTTCCCTTTCCGTAATGACAGTGTGTCCTTTGTAAGAGTTAAACTGGCGTGTCCCTCTTTTTTAAGAGCCAGGAAGTCTGCAGGAAGGATCTAAAAATTCAAGATGGCAGCTGTGATTGCACAATTGAAAACCTACCCCTCTTTTATATGCATTGATAATGGCTTTGGGTTTATAAAAAAACTTAAGTTTCCAACTTGTCTTCCTAAGGAAGCACTGTGGGAATAGATTCAGCATACAGTTACTACTAGTATCAAAAATCAAAAGTGCAGGATGAGAAGTCTGCTGTGGCTCTTTCTTGATTCAGGCTAACTATTGTGGTTCAGCTTGTAGACAATGCAATCACAGTTGAAGGAATAGTTGGTTTAGGAGCCTAAAGGAGTAAACCGGACAGTTTCCAGTGAGTTTGGAAGCAAGATGTCAGCCCTCTTACCCTCCTTTTGCAAATGACCCATTGGTTCCATTCTTTATAGAAACTTGAAGTTAAAACAAAGGCATTATAAGAGGCGGCTTGTGGTGTTAAGCTAATTTCTGAAGAGGTGACTACCTAGGAGGAGCTTGTCTGCATGTATGTGGATGGACTCTGAAAGCTTTTGATTAAAAAATAGTGAAATGAAAGAAAGAAACCAAGAAGGAGAATTTAAAAAAAAAAGAACAAGAAGAAAGCTATGCTGGGGCTCCATTTTCCCAATTCAGGAGCTGAAGAACCAGCTACAGATCACACATCTTGAACATCCCTCCTGAACCTTTAACTGTTCTTATAATAAATTGCTTTGGAATTTATCAAAAGGCAGATATAAATAAGCAAAATAAGTTATATGATTTTGTTTAGGTGGAACATATGATATTGTACAAAGAATTTTGGAGCTTGAAACTCTTAGAGCGATTAAACATTTTTCTTTTTACTGATGAACATGTTATTGATCTAAGAATGTAAGATGCATCTTATTAATGCACACTTACGCCAACATTCAGCTTCTAGAATGGTTAACAGATATTAATAAGAAGCTTTGTAAGCAGGATGTAAGATTAAAAATCTCCTCCAGATTTACTAATTTCCCCTAGCCATGGGTATCCAGAGCAGTGTTTCTCAAACTTGACAGTTTTAAGATGTGTAGGCATCAACTCCCAGAATTCCCCAGCCAGCATACTGATTGGAGTATTCTGAGAGATGATGACCACACATCTTAAAGCTGTCAAGATTGAGAAACTCTGATCTAGAGGCATACCACTTCTAACATCTCAGAACAAATAGTAAATATAATTTTAAAAAACTCTAACAGAGCAAAGAGCTGGGAGTCAAGTTGAACTACAAATAAGTTAAATCTCATATCTGGAAACAGAAGAAAATGCATCCCTAAGTGAATATTATGTTGGCTATCCAACCAGGAAAAATGTATCACTTAATGGCAGTATTTCTCTTAGGTTTCTTGAAGTCTTGTTTCCATCTTTGGTCAGGATTTTGGTTTTGTAAAAATCAAATTGACACTCTTCTGTTCTCATGTGTGTAGTTTCCTTTTATCATGCATGCAATACCTGAAGAAGTATTGTTCCCCATTACCAATAATTTTGACATTCAAACTAGATACTTGCCAGGAACAAAAAACATCAAGCGGTCCTAGAGTACTTTGTATAAAGATATGGGAGTTCTGGAATACACTCTAATTTAAGAAGAGAACCAACCAGTTTGGGGGAAGCACACAATAATTCTGAGTTCTTAACTGCTTCCAGCCTCTTGTTTATTTCAAACTCTTGACTATATATTAAGCCAGAAGAGTGGATGTAGCAGGAACATTTGAGGAAACATTCAACGCTAGATCCTCTATCAAACTTCTATAATCAGGTGCCATCTTTACAAATTTGGACTATCACTTTCAGAATGTCCAGCCATTGGTCATGTGGGCAAGGAATTCTAAGAACTGCACTATCAACACATATGGAGGACATCAAAAGAGCCAGTTTAGTGTAGTGTAGTGCTTAAGGCATCAGGCTAGTAATTGGAAGACTGTGACTTCCTGCCATGGGCATGAAGCCAGCTGGATGACTTTGGGCCAGCCACTTTCTCTCAGCCCTAGGACGCAAACCACTTCTGAAAAACCTTGCCAAGAAAACTGCAGGGAATCAGTCTGGATATGACTGAATGGAAGGGAAAAAAATTATGGGAAGGCTACCCAAGATGAACTCTTGAAAACAAAGTATGGTCTTCACAGGCTGCCCTGAAGGTTTCTTACAGTATTAGAAGAGTCAACATTTTGTTTTGGAGGCAAACAAACTGACCTTATCTTCCAAGTTGAAAATAAATATTTATCATTCATTATGTTGCACCATATGTTCCCTAGTTGTTCAAGAGTTTCAGATTCTGGTTTTGTACAGAAAGGCGGAAAATACACCAGTTCAACTTTGTAGTCTTATTGAAAGCAGGATGTAAACGCCTTGGGAGAAGCAGGAAAAGATCACTTCTACCTAGGAACTGTGTTTGATCTAAAGGGCCAGAGATATTGTTTGTACATTTAGACTAGGCTGAAAGTGGAGCAGAAAAGAGGATGGATTAAGTATGTGAATATGGTGGGTGGTAGCTGTCACTTATCTCATCACTATAGATAAGAACTTACAGGCCAGGAATAAAAACAGATTGTTTTTCTGTGTTATTTATTTATAGGCATGACCAGGAAATCTATGTTTCCTTAAACCAGGGAAGTTGACACTTCCCATCTATCTTGCTGGTGCATAGGTGCAGCCTCTCGCTGGGAGTGGAATTTTCTGTAGGGTCACTTCATGTTTAAAGGTCATTTTAAGTCTGAACAGGAAGTCTCTGTGCTGAGACCATGATAATCAGGCATGGTGGTCTTGGCTGTGGCTGCTGCCAAGTGTCTTTGGCCACAGCTGATGTTATTGCAAACCATGTCGGATCCTGTAGTTCACTCAGCTCCAGGGGATCCAGGGCTCTCACATGTTGTGTAACATGCTGACCTTATTTTCAAAATGATATTGATCAGGTTACATTTCCTCCCAGGTTTGGAAAAGCAGAAGATCACAAATCCATGCGTGCATGAACGAAAGCATAGTATTTAATGCAAAGTCCTGAGGCTTCTTAAAGACTTTTATTGAGTAATAACTGAATAGGATAGAGTCCTCTTTATCAGCTGAAGATGTGATGAATCTGTTTTTTAGGTATTTTTTAGAACTTATGCAACTAAAAATTCACAACTATGCCAATTTTTTCTTTAAAAAACCTCCAGTGCTAAATACAATATATCAAAGAAAAGCAGGAATGGAATAAAACATGCGCTAATTTTGCATTGAGTAAGCGTTGTAATATTAAGAAATCCTTGATCTTCATGACTTATTTATGAGAACAGCCATCTGACAATTCTGGAGAATGTAGTGGAAGAAATAAAGATGTAGCTAGCATAAAACTGTCTATAGACATGTTTTCCCACTTGCATCCTTCTGTGCAAAGGATTTGTTTTTTATATACAGAATTTAATTGATTACAGAATATTTTATTACAGAAAATCTAACATAAGATTTACTGGGTGAAATTCTACTCAACCTCAGAATGAGACTAAAGGGGAGGTTAAAACTGTTTACTCCAGTGATGTAGTGCCAAAAAAATTCATTGTCTGCACTATTTGCATTAGGAGGGAAGTTGCCATTAGTGCAGTTATCTTCTGAGGAAAGTTGCTCATTTTTGTAGGAGTAAAAGTGTTAACCATTTCCCGTGCAGCAGTTTTTATAGTTCAGCCTCCAGCCCCACCGCAGTACAAATATTATTCCAGTGTTGTAAACTACCAGGACTCATATTTGTTGAATCTGATGCTATATAAATGCAAACAAACTTACAGTGAATCTTCTCACATTGCCAAGTCCAGCTGAAATTTGGAGATTACCTCTTCTCCAATGCATATGTGCCTCTGACATCTTTGTAAGCATGTGTGTATCCTGTGCAGAGCTTTCAGTTCAAAAGGAAAAAAAATGTTCTGCAGCATCCATGGACATGCATGTACTATGAACTGGCTACTGTTTAACCATATGCATCTTTTCCAAGTAAAATGGAATCCATAGCCCAACCCTATGAGTATGTGTGCACGTATACATACATTCATTCCCACACATGCACATCTGCTGGCTGCTACATTCCAAAAAAGTAAGGGCACTGGTTAAAATTAATTGCCTATAAAATAAAATATCCTGATTTAAAAATTAATCTATACCCCACCTGCAAATATCAACTATTTTTCTTCATACAGACATGTATACACACAAACCCATCGCTCTCCTCTTTCCAGAAAATACAGGAAAAGGGCAACAAACAAAAATTACTGAATGGAGACAGGATCCTAAGATGAAGGGATAATTGCATTGAAAGCAAAAGAGGGATAAACTGAATAGAATTGAGGCAAAGAGAAGGATAACTGAATAGGTGAAGGAAACAGGGAGAGAAGCCCTGTTTAGATGTTACCTGGCACCTGTACAAAGTCATGATGATAATTCTAGCCATGTAATCAAAATCCTGACAGCCAGTTTGGTGTAATGGTTAAGGCATCAAGCAAGAACCAAAAGAGCCCCGTGAGTTCTAGTCCTTCCTTGGGCACAAATCCAGCTGCATAACATTGAGCCAGTCTCTTTCTCTCAGCCCTAGGAAGGAGGCAATGCCAAACCACTTCTGAAAAATGTTGCCAGGAAAACTTCAGGGACTTGTCCAGTTCTCCAAGAACTGGATATGATTGAGTGGAAGATAAAAAATTAAAAGCCTACTTTTTTTAAACATATGTTGCCCTTCAGTGGTCACTTTCTTGACATTCACTCACACAAAAAAAGTTACAACTTAGAAGACAACAGAGGTTTCCATGCAAACATGTGTATAAATAGTGGTTGAAAAAGCATCTCTGCTTTTCAACCACCATTTATACACCTTTTGCTGGTTGATTTGTTTTAAATACAACCTATTCTTAGCAAATGCAAGGCAATCTTTCCTCCCCACAATTCAACCCAAACTCTACGCCTATCTATCAGGTAAATGTAATAAAATGTTTAAGAGACTCCTGCAGTTTCAAACTATGCACTTCATATATCATATCCTTTCATCTTGTGGTTTGAATAAAACCTGATGCCAGATATTCTTAGAATGAAATGAAGATCTGCCCTGAATCAAAAGCAAAAGAAGCAGTGTTTGCACTATTCTAAAATATCACTTTCAGGAAAAAGTGGAGTGGATAGATGGAAAGAAAAAGGATGTTTTACTTATTTTAAAGAACTTTTTAAGGACTTTTAATGTAGCCACACTTTCCTGGCAAAGTGGATTCCAAACGAAAGAAAAGAGGAAAAGCGTGACACAATACATGTAGAACTATAGTTCTGCCGGCCAATTTTTAAGACTATTATGGGAACTCTGAAAAGCTAAAGGAGATGGAAACTTCAAATAGCTTAAACAAATATCTACCTATGTATTAATTTAACCAAACTCTAGTATCTCCTTAAGTAAGAAAAGTAGAACAATATTGGTCTGAATTTTATCAATTTAGAATTTCAGCAATTTTTTTATGTATTTGATTTGTTGAAATGAGTGTTCTATTTCTGTGTGGGGACTGAAGTCGCAAGCAAATGCTCCAGATAAGTCTCATGTCTGATTGATGTCACTCAAATAATGCAGAACATCACCTATTAGCTTTCACACATTTACGGCTGCAGACCTTGACAAGAAGGTTTTCTCAAGGTTTAATCACACTAAACGATGATAATCAGATGAAGTGTATGCTTTTGCAATCCAGGATATTCCCTAAATCCAATTACAATGCATGATTGATGCTTGTTTAAATTATATGATTATTATATATGGTATATCATTCTGAATAAAATTTATCTGTGGGATAGCTAAGATTGCTACAGCATTTTAGCAATCTTAGCAACTACATAGATGGATTTTCTCCAGGTGGATCTATCTTCAACATGGTGCTCCAGGTCTTCCAATAGTGAGTTGAGTCTGCTCTTCTTTTCTTTTTCTTTTTCCAGCATTACCCTAGACTCCTCCAGAAAACGCAATATTTGAATAATGTGTCTAAAATACAATAATTTGAGCTTGGTCATGTCTGATGTGAGTGAGAACTCTGCATTGTTTTTTGTCTGATTCTTGTCTTTCTTGGCTATCCATGGTATTCTCCAACACCAAAGCTAAACAGTATTAACATTCTTTCCATCCTTCTTCAAAATCTACCTTTCACTTCCGTAAGTGTCAAAGAGAAAATAATTCATGGTGTGATTCTGATTTTTCTAAGTACAGCTACATCATGGCACTTCCAGCGCTTTCATTGCTACAAGTGCTAGTCTGCAGTGTATTTCTTGGTTGCTGGTTCCTTTAAAGTTGATAGTCAACCTTAAAAAGCAGAAACTATCCACTACTTCAATATCTTCAATACTGAGAGTTGCTTATAGTGAATTTGGTGGTAAATAAATTCAATAAATAAATAAATACATATCTTCATATCAGTTCTAAGAGTGGTTGCTGTATCTGTTGTCATTAATTTTGTCCTCTCTGTATGTAATCTTAGTCCCATTTTTTACACTGTGTCCT
>JANHZU010003319.1:11584-25217 GCA_032468055.1 Acrochordus granulatus
ATTACTAGAGCTTCCTGACCATTTGCATTTTTAGTTTTCAGAGCAGAGGTATTAGCACAGTGTGGACTGTTGGCATTTCTTCAGTTTTATAACCACATTCATCCAATTCAATAGATATTCCACATATATGCTGAATAAATAGAATACACAACCTTGTCTCACTTCTTTGCTAACCTGCAGCCAATCTGTTTTACTAAGTTTCCTTCATATCATGGTTTCTAACCTGTGTGTAGGTTTCACATGAGGAAAAGAAGATATTCTCACACTCTCATTATCTTAAACACATTCTACAACGTGACATGGTTGACATAGTCAAAGGCCTTTCTGGGATCAATGAAGCACATATTGACTTCTTTTTAATATTATTTGGCTTTTACGATGATCTAGCATCCATCAGCAGTAATATCTTTTGTTCTTGGTCTTTTCTACAACCTGATTAAACATCTGGCATCTCTCTTCCCACGTAAGGTTTTCATTTTCTAAACATTATTTTATTTACAATCATGCAAAATTAAGGCTATTGTACAACAGTTTGCACACCCTGTTAAGTTTTCTTTCTTTGGCATTGGTATGTAAACTGATCATTTCCAGTCCTTGACCACTGAGCTTTTTTCCACATCTGTTAGCATAGTTAGCCTTCCAGCTTGGTAAGGACCAGAATGCTGATATAATTCCATCTTCTAGGACTAGAGGTTTATTTATTTTATTTATTTATCAGATTTAGAGACCACCCACCTCACTCACAGAGTGACTCTAATTCAAGTAAGTAGGAAATATATTTTAAGATAGCTTGGATGTTGACATCCCTACTGTTCAGAACTTTTTCTATCTTTGTTTGATCTTCCTTGAATCAATTACTGTCTGTGCATGGTATCCTTTAACATATTAGGTCAGACTCTTCTTCTCAGTGCATAGATCTTTTGAAAGACTTTCCTTGTTTTTTATATTTGTTTCTATCTTCAGTATCTTTAAGATGTCATTGCAATACTGCTTGTTGTCTCTTCTAAGAGCTTTCTGAAATTCTTTCTTAAGTTTCTTCCTAAGAATCTTTGCCTCTTGGCTTCTTGACTCTTCTCAATGATTTCCACTTGGGGATTTTTTTTTTTTGGTTATTTCAATTGGAAAGAGCAAAGTATAGTTATGATATTACATTAGATAATATGGTATGCTCATGTGATGTCACTACCCTAAGTAGCCAGTAAGGTATGAGGTAAAGTAAGGTAAGCTATGAGCCACTTTGCCCTAGTAGTTAAGGTACCAGGCTAAATACCATGAGACCATGTTCCATTTCCCCTTAGTCATCAAAACTGGCTGGGCGACTTTAGGCCAGTCACTCTCTCAGCCCAACTCATCTCACAGGCTTGTTGTTGTGGGGAAAATAGGAGAGAAAGGAGTGTTAGATATTTTCACCACCTTGACTTGTTTATAAAAAAATAATAAAGGTGGGATATAAATAAATATTTTTTTAAAAAATGTGCTATGACAATTTTACAGAGGACAAGAAAATCCTATAAGATTCCAGGGCTCTGGAAGCCAAGGCATCCAAGGAGATGGTAAAAAATAAAACTGATTCCCACAAATGCAGAATCAAAGCTCTGCCCCCTCCTTTTTTTTACATGTGTCATGTAACGCTTTAATCTTCATTAATCATGGCCACCACCATGAAATTTTATCTCCCCTCTGAATCACTTGTCTGGATATAAATATTTTTTTAGGTGTTACTGAAAAAAAATGATTTTTTAAAACTTTACTGAAAATGTAGTGTTTTGAATCCAAGTCTATCCAAGAGGATTGTTTTTAAGATCTGTTACATTTGTTTGCATTTATTTTCATATAAATTGCCCAGGTATTATGTTCTTGCATCCTTTTTTTCTGAGGAAAGTCTTCCTCAACCAGCATAGATCATTCTGATCTAAACAACCAAAGCATGTCTTAAGGGCTATTCCAATGGCCAGTATTGTAAACGGGCAGTAATTTTAGAATAGCTCTGTGAATTAAATAATCTTAGGAGTGTTTGGCCATAATAACTTTATGGCTGAGCAGAAACCTGCTTTTGCAAAGCTTGAGGTCAAATGCAGCTTCCATGCACTAAATTACTTTATAACCAGAAACAATAATATTTTCCTGGAAAGGGTTTAAAAAAACATGTGTCCCATAGCCTGCCTAACTGTCTCACTGGATTTTCATTCCTAAAATCCATAAGTTTCTATTTTTTAATAGAATTCAAAGTCGATTCCAAGCAGAATAAATTTCCCATTTTTTTTAACTAGCGTGCAATCTTTTTTTTTTCCTGTGAATTACAGTAGCCTCTAAAGATTGTATAATGCACAGGATGGCTCAGTGGTTGGCTCCCTAACTGCATGTAAGATCAAGCCTTGAGCTTGGGAGAAAATATATTTTTAAAAAATGGGAAAACGATGTACTATTGCAAATAGAGCAAAACAATCTTAGTTCTACCTTGCTGCCATTGTAAAATATAGTATTATGCCCTGTAAAAGCATTATCTGATCTTAATCTTAATCTGTGCGGAAGAAGTTGGGTTGGTATTTGAAACAAGAGATAGGTAAGAAACAAAAACTAAGTTTGCCAACATTATTGCAATAAGTACAAGCTATTGAACAAGGGGAATAGGGTACATCTTGGAGCATGGAGGCTGAACAGCTCTGAAAAGTCTGTGAGTGTGTTGCAGAGGTAACTCATGCATCTTCTTATGCTAAGACACCAGAAGCATTGCATAATCAACAACCCAACCAGAGCAACCTTATCCACCCTGCTGACCGTAACATGAGCTGGATGTTGGCACCATCATTATCTAATGATTCCCCCATCTGTCAAATAAATGTTCTTCTGGGGAACATCTTCAGACCCATTTTAGAAACCTTCTTGGAAATCCCTTGTGTTAATCACTTCCTTATTTCCTAAGATTTTTTTTCCATTGCTAGTATATATGGAAAGCAAATATCATGGCTGCAGTGTCTGAATTACTTTGTGAAGAAAAGTGTGACCTCTGCATATCAACACATGGAAATAGGCACGTTTTGTTCAGCTCACTGAAGGACGGTCACGGTGGTGATATATATTTTGAATATAAACCTGTGATCTTTGCTCCTTATATGTATTACCTGTTTCAAGCAGCTTTTAGTGGCCAAGGATAATAAAACTGCTGCAATGTAGAATGCTCACTTATTGCACCATCCTCTGTTTTTTTTTCCATCTCTACCTACAGTAATTTAAATGACTGGGAGACAGAGATTGAAGAAAGCAAATTTATGTGATGCTCATTATATTACTGTCCTCTGGAGAATCTCTGTTGGTTAAAGGAGGAGCAACTCTTTCTGATATGTTCCTCTTTACTACCGTAAGAGGATGGGTCAATTGTTCAATGATGGAGTGCATACTTTACTTGCTGAACATTTTGGATCTGGTTCAACCCAGAGGTTTTTAACATAGAAATGAATACAGTCTCAGCATGAGTGTCAGGAAAGGTGTTGGCAGTCAGTGTACAGCAGATTGAACCAATGGTATGATGCAGTAGAAGGCAATTTCTTATTAAAGTATTATGTCTGTTTGGGTGGATCTTCCATGTACAATTTAAATGGATGAATTCTTCTATATGCCAGAATAATCCATGATAATCCAGGAATAGGGGAGAGCAAGTCTGGTATAGTGGTTAGGCATCAAGCTAAAAGCTGGAAGAACATGTATTTTGGTCCTGCCCTAGGCACAGAGTCAACTGGGTGAAAGTCACTTTCTGCTCAGTCACTGTCTTTCAGCCCAAGAAAGGAAGCAATGACAAACCACTTCTGAAAAACTTTGCCAAGAAAACTGCAGGGACTTGTCCAAACAATCTCCAAAAATTAGACACAATTGAATGGAAAGGGAAAAAATAGCTACAAGGCCCTGAAAAATTGTGCTCATACTGAATAGAAAGTCAGTTCCAAATACAAAAATCAAATGAGGGTACAATATTATTTATCTTTTTCAGATGGGAGGTATGAATATATACATGGTGGAGAGAAATATAACCTGTAGGATCACATGACTGAGGAGTTCTTGGATAATAATATTATCACCATTTATTGCTGTTTTAGATTTTCACACTCTGTGGAAAGAAGAGCTAAGAATCTAATTTTTCTTCCCAATCTCCTTTAAAGGAGCTTTCTCCTTGTTGAGCCTCAGTCTTTTATATTTCATGCATGTTGTTAAATAATGATGCATGAAAATGATGCAGTCCTTTAGAGTAGGGAAATATCAACAGATTCTTTAATCAGGAAATCTCTCTACTGAGGTCAGGCCTGGCTGTAGAAGGAACAGCACTGCAGACTAAGCATCCTTGGCATTTCCCATTCATTTAATGATTAAATATCTTTGTAATTCATTTTGCATGTATGATGATCTCTCACAAAGTTTGAAGCTCTTGCCCTCTGGAATGAGTGGGCATGGATTTCGTTATGGCTTTAAAACACCCTTTTCACTAAAATAACAGAACAAATCAAGTAGCTGTAACAACCCTTCTATGCTGATACATTTTTAAATATTGTAAGCTTTTATTTGGAATTGGTGGGATTCTAATTAAATGGATATGCGGAATGCATTTGTCTTCCATCATTGTGTGATGTTTCACAACTGATGTGAAGCTTTCTGAAACTGCATTTGGAATCTTTGATACACATTTGTCTGCTTTACAGTATATAGGGATATAATTTTTTCCTTTTTGGTTTTGGGAAAGGTTATTTTCCACTTGTCATTTGATTGGGTTTCATCTTAAACTATTCTTCTGTACAGTTTCAGGCCACAGCAATGCATAGCATCCCGAAAGCCAGACTTAAGTGAGTGTTATAAGCCATTTCTTTCTTCAAACTTTTATGAATCTGGAAATGTGGAAAAAGGGCCCTCAAGCAAACTCTGAGAAATAGTTAACAATGTATTTTGGCTTTGTCTTCTCTAATGTTTATAGCACATTGATCTACATTAAAGTAGAATACCTCCAAGGTCACCACTTGTCTTTGCATTGCCCTTTATGTTTTCCAGAATGTTTCCTTTTGGCTGGGAGAAAAGAAGGGGCCAAGTGCTCCAAAATTTCCACACAGAAGCCAGAAGTAGCATTTATTTCACACTGGAAGGAGTCAAATTCAATAATATTCTCCCACGTAAGCATTAAATGTCTAAGAGGAAGACATTTTTGCCTCAGCAAGAGGAACATATCATGATAACTGAGACTTTGACTTTTATCAGCCTTGTTTTTCAGTTTGATGAAAGGCAATTCTGATGCTATTTAAATACAGACACAACAATATTAATTATGTACAATCAAATAATTTTTTACTCCTAGTGACCACATACAGTATATTATTTTTTTTCCCATAACAATCTGTATCTAACCTAATGTTTTGGATCTTCCAATGGTACACTCATTGCCACTTTAACTGAGTCCATCCCCTTTGCTGCTGGTCACCATCTTCTTCTCTTTCCTTCCACCTTTTCCAGCATTAAAGCCAGCATTATAGTTTGTAAATTGATCAAGTATTTTGTCCATGGCAAGTGTTGCATTCTCATTACAGAGCTATTCAATACATACCATCTCCACCAGCCTCAGCATCTCTTTTGTATCCTGATGACTCTCAAGATGGCGCCACAGATGGCAGCCTAAGTGAAGTAAGCTCTCGCACTTTGTTGCAATTCCACAGTTCTCTGCAATTCTTTGTAGACTACATATTCCAAAAAAGAATTCCTGGACATTGAAAGGCATACTTTAGTATTGACTCTCTAACTTCATTTATTGTTATGCTGTTATTTTATTTACTGCTGTCTTGCAAATACACTGAGTGCTGCTGTGCCAGAGTCAAATTCCTTGTCTAACCATGCTTGGCTAATAAAGTATCTTAATCTGAAAGCAATGTTATGACATTCATGTTTTGTCCTTACTTTACAACTGGGTCCCATTTTAAAATTAAAGGACTCATGGAAATATTGTTGTCAATCATGACTAAGGAGGTGTACATTAAGTGATTTATTTGCATGAGAAGGAACACAACAATAAACAGTACAGCAGATGCTTTGCTATGTATATTCCAGAGATACAGGATCTTGTTTGGTAAGCAATCTTTGCATGCATTGAGTAATAGCACAGTTTGTATAGTCTGGAAATGAAACATCACACATGCCATTCTTAACTTACCAAAAGGGAACTCATGAATGTAGTCTTCCCCAGAATGGGGTGGTTTCTCACCAGCCTAAAACAAGGCACATATATGTCAATTGCATGGCAGCTAAGCCCACATGAATTCCATAATCTCTGCATCTGGAATAAAAGATATCTATTGAAAAGGCTGTACACAGTGCTTCTGTAAAATAATAAGAATAAAAAAGCTAACAAATCTGGCCCTTTTTCATTACAGGGGAAATGCATCAGAGTAGCCTTCTTCAACCTGGTATCTGCCTAGATTATAACTCTCAGAATTCACAGATAGCTATAGAGTTTGAAGGCATTTTGCTAAAAGTATAAGGACTGAAAAAGAGACCATTTGGTGTAATAATTAAGGTACCAGGCTAGAAAGCAGGAGAGTGTGAGTTCTAGTCCTATCTTAGGCACAAAGCAAGTCACTCTCTCTCAGCCTTAGGAGGAAGAAGGCAAAAGCAACCCAGTTTCGAAATCTTGCCAAGAAAACTGCAGGGATAAATCAAGACAGTCATCAAGAGTCAACACTGACTCAAGGATGTACATGTGTACATGCACGCACACACGGATTGGAAGGTGCATGGAAACTAGGCTACCTATGCAATCCTGCTATCTACATTTCCTCTCATTTATACTTTCAGTTGAAGCTATGAAGAAGAGCTGAGCTTGTGTTCCTTTGATCTAGAACATCCAAGAAAGAGGTACCAGATTACATGGAAAGCTTGACTTGGATTCAAGTGAATGCAAGTACAGTTCCTCCTATATTTCCTAGCTGGACACATCAAGGTCAGGAAGAGTTGGTCTTGCGCTCACCTATTCTCTACCCAATTTCAAGCCCTTGTCAATTCAACTCAAATGTCCAAGAAGACTGTGGCCAATGGGAATTCTGGGGAATTGTTGCTACCCCACATTTAAGGGATAATAAACTGGGGAAGGGAGTAATCATAGTTTATAAAATTATGGGAAGTGTAAACAAAATAGTTTTTTTTTTAAGAAAAGCCTCTGTTTGTATTACTACAGTCTTAATTTGGCAAGGAAGTGCTTCATTACAGTTAATTCTAGAACACTGCCATATTGGAATTCTTAGATATCATAATTTTATAGATTTCATAACTTAATCATAATTTGCTATTTGAACTGGAAAAGTGATTTCAGTAATGGAAAAAATACGTAGCTATTGGGAAACAGAGCAGATCAGTGTTTCTCAATTTGGGCAACTGAGTGGAATTCAACTCCCAGAACTGCATCGTTGGCTGGGGAATTCTGGAAGTTGAAGTCTACACCTCTTAAAATTGCCCAGGTTGAAAACACCAGAGTAGACTGTTATGTTCTTTGTTGTGTCATTATTTGCTCTTTTTGTGTCCCTTCAAGGGCCTCTGTTGGCTCTAGCATAAAACAGAACAGACATTGGGGCTCCCAACCTGCCTGTTAAGATTAAAGGCTTGGATGCCAGCTTATCTCTTGGCCTGGCCTCCTGCTCTACAGGGAAGCAGAGGGATGGTTTGAATTCTTGGAGGCAGATTCCAGATTGGAGTGGTCTGGCTATTCAGGGCAGAGACCGTGTTGGGAGGAAGTGTGATTTGTCCATTGTTGGCATTCAGCCATTGAAATAACTCAGCAGGGTTGGAAACATGACACCTGTCCTTTGCAATCACCACAACCCTGCCTGCTCATCTTGCATAAAAGCTCTGTGGGCAAATAGAGGGAGAAAAAGAAGTTTTAAACCAAGCAAAGTTCTCCAAGTTGTTAGGGGAAGAAAGCAACCCTGTGCCAGCCTCATCTTGAACCAGTGATAGATATTCATAGTTGAGCCTCCAATGTGTTATACCATTTCTCCTTCCAGGTGTTTTTTCAGTACGGTTTGTTCAGTGGATGGACAGTATTTATAAGGAAATTTTGTTTTGGGATTTTTTCTTCTTCTCTGAGTTCTGCATTCTTAGCAGAAATCAGAGTAGAACTGGCAATGTTTGATCTGTATTCAGTTGTGCTTTAGGATAAGCCACTTACAACAGAAGAACAATGGATTTATAATCATGCCATACTTGGATGCTTTTAAAAGAATGTCATCCATTCATCCACAGGAGTTCCTTGAGTGTTATAAATACGAAAATATCCAAGTGTCCTCACCTGCTTAGCTTTTTTCAGGGTTCTTACTGTTCCTTTGCCTGTTCAGTTCCCAGAAATGTCTGCCTTCTAACCCCTAACAGCTGAATGTCTAACTTATCTATGGCCCAATAACATAACAAATGCTCAACACCATCTTGAGGACAGTTGTGTGTGTGAACAGGTTTCCGCCTGCACGTTTCCATCATCATCCTAGAAAGCTATAAATCTAATTTATACATGGATACACACAGAATGTGAGTTGGATGAGTGACTCTAAGTTATTTTTCCCAGCTCAGAGTTTGAGTGTAACACAGTGAGAAACTGAAAAAGTCACAGGGAGATTTAACTGATCATTATTGCCTAATGCATCATTCCAACTATAAAAAGTAGATTTTGTATAACAATAGGAAACAGCACATAGTGTAACAAAGGGGAATTATACCCATCCTGAATGAATAAGCTGTTTAGGCTAGGATAATGTTTTTGGGTGGATGTAAAAGTTTTTCTAGTTTCTTTGGAAAACTAGGCAATGTTGGTCTGGACAACCTTTAGTCCACATTGAAAACCAATGCAGATTTTCAGAATGTGCCGAGTTTGCAGCTCAACCAACATTTTCTGAATGCCATTTAGTCACATGTATCAGTCTTTACTAATCCCCTTCCTGTACAATAGAATGCTGTGTGTTCCACATATTTTGGTGCAGCCGCATATTCATTTTCTCTGGAACAGGTGGCTATTATTAATAGCTGTCTATGGGCTGATTCACAATCCATTTCTTTTATGATTGGAAGTCAAGACAAATAAATTTTTCAGCAAATCTGCTCACTTTGGATATGTCTTGTAAAGGAAGAAACATGTGGCTGGCTGAAACTCAAAGCTTTCTTCCTTTTTTAAAGCAAAGATTATGACTGGGATGATTCACAAGACCATTTCAACAAAAGGAAATCCATGACAAATATAAATTCATATTCCTTTCAACACATGGTTGCATTGATTAGCTTTTGGAGCAGGAACTGGAATATAATCCTTTTTCCAGTTTCTGTTGCATTAATTGTGATGGAGGAAACCAGAATATGATTTGATCACATTACAATTTAACCTCTCAGAGGAATGTCCTATAGTATGAAGCAATTCCTTGACAGTAAAGTCTTGGTAGATCTCCATGCTGATGACTTCCAGGAGATTGGTTAGCTTCTTCCAACACTTCTCTGTGCTCCCATCTATTATCAAGCCCAAGATTGATCTCAAAGCATTGAACTTGCTGAAATGCTGTCATTATTGACTTTATCCTAAGGGATAAGTGCAAAGTTCCACATTCTTGAACCTCTTTCCTCACCCATATTTACCTTTTCCTTTCCTACCTACAAAGAAAAGCAAAGCTCCTGTCTCTGATATCAATTGGCAGCTACTTCTCTAGGAAGCATTTAGTTGCGATTTATTTTTAGCTGCTCAGATCCATCTTTACCTAGCTTTTATTGCAGCCTGAAGTTCTTCTGGGACCAGTATCTAAAGGGTGTCCTCAAAGCCCTGATCAACAGGAAGAGCAATGACGTTGCTCTCTTCCTCCTGGATCATTTTTCTGCCCAGCTGCCAGGACACATCTTTAACCAGATCTCTATCTATATTAGATCAGTAGGGAATGGGGGGTGGGGTGGAGAGGAATGGTTGCAGGGAATTGCAGAGAATATTACTGTGCCTGCTGGGAAAAATAACTAAGAAGGCAAAGATGGTTTGGAAACATCATCTGGTAAACACATAACACCCTCAGCCTCTTCCATTCTTTCTTCCTTGTCGCCATTATCACGCTTAGGAACATTCAATTCTCTCTTTGATGGATGTCCAAGAAAATACTTCTTCCACATCCTAAACTTGTTAGCACCAGTTAATCATCTTAACCTTATTCCCCTCCAAATGCATGCTCCAAAGAGTTTCCCATCACTGACAGTCACTGAAGACCAGGCAATATTTCTCAAAACCAGTTTGGGTTGTCTGCTTGAAAGTAGCAGGAATTAATGATTAAGAAAGTGTCCAGCAATGCAGTAATCACAGGTTCTTTCTTTAATTTCTTTCACTGATAGACATTCCAAGTTATGTAGTTAGATATGATGAAGTCCATCACTACTACTGCTGTCAAAAGCAGTGGCCCAAGGGACCAATTTTAATATTTCTTTGCACAATCAGAAATAAGAATTTTTAAAAGAAGTAGACTTCTATTACCTAGAATATAAACAGAATATCATTTAGTTTTTACTCAAGTTGTTGCTTCATTATAACCAATCATTTTACATTCTTCTCCCTGAGTGTGTTTAAGCCAAGCGATCAGAATCATAAGGAAGCATCTACATGGCAGTGCACACCAGGAGAAAGGAAGTAAAGTTGCCATTAATGATAAGCTTTCTTTGTAGGATATTTCTGTGAAGCAGAAGGAAAGCTTTTTTGGAAGAATTCAAGCTGAGGAGTGATGGAGGTCATTAGTTATTTTTGTTAACATCTTCCAACATCTACATGAGACACTTTATTGACAACGTGATATAAAGCTTTTGCAAGAGATGAAGCCCTCAAGATAAGCTGTCTTGCAAGCAAGAGAAGCTACCTTGTTGGTAGTCCAGGGATTCTGAAACTCTATCATACAGCAAGTACAGATGTGGCATAAACATAAACATTTGCATTCATCTGTTGGGCTTGAATCCACAAGAAAACAGAACGTTAGTACAAGGAAGCTAAGCTGAACAAGGAACACCCGGCTGGTTGGGTGAAGAAAACCAGAAGTCGGCAGGCCCCCTGATCAGAGATGACCTGACCCCCGATAATGTCTCTTCATTTGTTTTAGTTAATTATCAGTTTCATTATTCACTTTCCACCATCACAGTCTACAAAAGACCTGGAAAAGAATGTAAAAACTAACATTCTTAAAATGGGCAATTGTGCAACAGCCTTTCCTGAAAGTTACAGTATAAATTCTTGTTGTTATTTTTAAGCAAATTCATTTTGGATAAAATAACTACTAACCATTTCAATTTTCAAGTAGAATCTGTTTTTCAAATCATAATTTGGGGGAAAATGCAACTTTTGTATAGTTTAAAATTGTAAACAGATGTTGAGATGGAACTGATTGAATTAAAACATGGTTATGGATGAAGACTGGATTGATTGATGGATCTATCCGTACCTAATCAAATCAGAGTTTCTCCCCAGTCCAGCATCTTGTTTCCAATTGTATCTAACTAGTTATTTGTGTGAACCTAAGAAAAATACATGAAAGAAACAGCCTGCTGTTCTTCAGCAACTGGAATGTAAAGCTATACTGTCACACCACATAGAGGTTTGATTGCTGTTTGATTTTTCTCTTTTTTTTTCAAATAATCTCATTTAAAAAAAGAAATCTAACCCTATATTCAGTGCATCAGTTCTAGTTCTTTCATGTTTCTTTTTCATCAGTTCATGTTTCTTTTGAAAATGTATTAAAATAGCTTTTAATCCATCAAACCTTCAGTCACGGATTGTAGTTGAACAAGACTTGGGATCTTCAGGATAAACTGAGATTCTCCTATTCTGATTGCCTTGTTAGCTGGCTGCACAAAACTGCAAACAGGGACAAGTTCTCAAAGATCTGGAAGTGTCTAGCTGACAGCATACAGTTCTAGATGCATGTAAATCAAGACCCCTAGCGAGGAATAAGTGAAGAATCTTAAGCAGAATAAAAAGAAGACTTTTTTCTTGAAGTTTTAACAAAATACAGTATTTAAAAATGCTTTGGCTGGGTCTCTGTTGATACCTAGTGGACTTCTGGTGAGTTGCTGGTTTGCATATACTTGAAGAATGGGAGTGTGATCTTGAAGAAGAATGCTTAAAAAAATAGAATGCCCTACAACTGGAAGCTTTCCACATGGGTGTAATGGGTTCATTTAACACTCATC
The DNA here is from genome assembly GCA_032468055.1 of Acrochordus granulatus. Classification (NCBI taxonomy): domain Eukaryota; kingdom Metazoa; phylum Chordata; class Lepidosauria; order Squamata; family Acrochordidae; genus Acrochordus; species Acrochordus granulatus. The sequence continues at coordinate 23,786 of JANHZU010003319.1, forward strand.
ACATTTGCTTAATGACTGTGGTATTCTTTTAACAACTGTGGCGTTAGCTTAATGACTGCTGCAAAAAACGATCATAAAAGCAGGCATGGTCATACGGTAACCTGCTTAACGACCACTATAACTTACTATCATACTTACAGGCTGAATTACGGTCATAAATCAAGGACACCTGCAGTAATCTATGCATACCATCTACAATACGGACCTTCAAGGGCTTTTATGAAGAAAGAAATTCTCCATAGCAATGAAGAATCTGCAAATCTTTTGTGGACATTTTTTATTTAGATTATGCCTTTAGGTCAGTGGGCTCTCCCATGTATAATTTTTATTTCTTCCCTTTCAATGAATAGAATGGCATCAAGAAATGTATTCAAATTTATTTGAATTCAGTTGTCTTTTTTTAAACAAGACTGAAATACTTGTCGTCGTCCCTCCTTTTTTAGGGCTGTATGATCGAGTGGCATCAGTATCATACAGCCTAATTATGGCACGGCGGCTGAATGGTTAAGATGCTGGGCTTATCGGCTGGAAGGCAGCAGCTCTGCGGTTCGAGACCCAAGAGCTGCCATGTAAGGTTGCCCCAGCTCCTGCCAGGCTAGCAGTTAGAAAGCATGGAAAAATGCATGTAGATAAATAGGTGCCACCTTCGGTGGGAAAGGTAACAGCATTCTGTGCACCTTGGCGCATAGTCATGCCAGCCACAAGACCATAGAAGCATCTTCAGACAAACACTGGCTCTCTTGGCTGTGAATTGGAGGCTGTGAAAAACACATTTTTAAATGTACACTTTGGAAATAATTTGTCAGTTGAACTGGTCCTTTTCTCGTTCCCTGCCTTTCTCAAAGGATCCCTGTTTTTGCTCCTCTCCTGCATTTTTCCTAACAACAAAGGAAGATAGCATCAAACTGGGTGGAATTTGGAAATGTCAAAGCTTGTGTGTGTTTATGATTTGATACTGCTTCAGGCAACATGTGTAGTGCAGAAAAGACCACCCAGAACTCTCAGTTGTGTGGGTTCAAATGGGCCAGGTAGGGATGCTGTGAGACACCGGAATGGTAAATGAAAAAAAAGTTAGAAGCCATCGGGATTGCATGATGATTTAATGGATAAAGGTGATTCCCACCCCCTGCAGTTTCATCCCTTGTAAATGTCCGTGTTTGGCTTTTCCAAAGGGTCATTGTTATAGCTGCTGGGAATTCCAACCAGGTGGGGAGGGGGCTGATTAAATTGAAAGGAAATTTCTGATTTTCAAATATCCTTTTTAACTAAGGACATTTTGGAAGCCAATGCTTCCAAAAGAGTATTATGATTAGCTGATTGTAATCTTTGATTCAAGAAGAATTTCCTTTGGTAAAGGAAGATGTCTGTGAAGACTCTCACTCGTCCAGGGTAATTGCATCGCAACAAAGTTTAAAAAACAGGCATCTGGACT
>JANHZU010003319.1:44792-56771 GCA_032468055.1 Acrochordus granulatus
AGAAATAATCCCGAGTTAGTTCAGTAAACTTTTCCAAAGACTTCAAGTATGCACAGAATTGTGGCTTAATTTTTCATATTTACTTCATCTTAATTGCAAATATATATATACTACTGCAACTAAAATCTTTCTCTCGCTCACAAATACAATGATTCCTAGATAAATCATGACCAGTACTAGTCTGAAATTTATAACATGGAAATTGAATCAGCATAAGTCACAGAAAATCTTTCAGAATATAGCATTTCTTTTGAAAGTCTTATTTTAGTCGCGGATTTGGTACATGAATGAAGGCCTTTAGATAAGACTTCAGTCTCTTTTTTCAAGAATTGGGAAAAAGGCATAAACATGAATAATTTCAGTAATCATTGTAGGCATGATTTTTGCTTAAGAGCATGGTTATAATGGAACAAAATACTAGTATGAACAAATGTACCAGCGGAACATATATATTTTAACAAACAAGTAACATCTGTTCTATTGCCAATCACTTCCCAAAGAAGCTTCCATAACTTTTCTTCAGCCCTTTCTTCTATGCTTTCAGCATGCTTGTCTTAATGAACATCACTGTTTGTCTTCTTCCTGATTTTCACATATTACAAAAGTGAACTGACACTTTTACTCAAGATGCATTGAAAGTTTTATAGTTGTGACTAAAGTTCCACCACACACTCTGTCATTGGAAAATACCAAGATGAATATAACTGCATGATGTTCTTGAGAAATAGGAGTGATTTGAAAAAACTAAGCAGAGCTCCAGACATTATTTATTCAGAACAGCAAATTTGCTGTAAGCATGGCTAAATCGGGATTCAACCCTGGGCTACTCATAAAAAGAATAAAAGGTCAGATCTATGTATGCTTAGCCTCCACCAGAAGCTTCCCTTAACAAATTCAAAATATTTGCAATATTTGCCATTGAATTGATGTTAGCCACTTATTACATTAATTCTAAAGTAGTTTCTTAGTAATAATATTGTAGTTATAGACAACTTTATGAATTAAGTATAGTGAAATTAGAGGACAGTGGTTGGCAAAGCTACATCTTTTGCACCAAAATATATACAACATTCCAGGTATATTCTATGGATCCCTCAAGTTAAATTAAAATGTTGTGTATGAGCTCACCAAAGTTTTAGAGGTCTGATTTTATGAAATTAGAAAGTTTTTATTAAAATTTAGAAGATTGAGAAGAGAGAGACCAAAGATATTTATTAGGTCTCTACTAATTTCTGCATTAGTGGCTTGAATGCTCAGATTTAGACCAACCTAGCTAACCCTCTGAATCTCCTGCTAACATTTCCAGACGTTTTGCCATTCCTGAATCCCAGCATATTCCTAGCATTGTACTATATCCTTTCATCTTTATAATATTATGTGGACACACAGCAAATTGTGATGCAAAACAGTTCCTTTAGTCTACAGGCCAGCAACTGTATGAACAAATGTTCCCTTATAAACATCCCTAAGAATTAAACATGCCCAGAAGAGCTCTTCTTCCACAATTTCTAGTTTCCTGTAAGATCACGTAATTTCAATTTTTGGACAGAATAATATTGACATTTCCATCAGTCAATTGAAAAAGGCCACAATGCTTGGATCTGTACCTGTACTATGCTGATATATTACGACACCCTAAATTCTTGGGAAGAACTCAAGAAGTATGAAGGCCAACACTAGCAAAAGAATTGGCAGTAGTAACTTCATATTGTTGTGAACAGATAACAACACAATAACACTATGAGAACAGAAACACACATACTTATACATCCAATCTTGTTGTGTCCCACTTCTAATACAAAAAACACATTTCAGAAACAAGATAAGTCAATTTATTTTAATAATAAATTGATAAGTTAATTTATTTTTCCATTTATAACTGGTTGATTAAACCTCTGAGAGTAAATGCTAAAAAAGTATTTCTGAAGGTAATTTAAATGGAAGGAAGTCCAACGTAGGGTCTCTTTACCATGCTTATATATGAACATTAAACCATGCATGTTTTGGTGTTTGTCTTTTCCATTTTTCTTTTTGGCATGTCTGTGTATTTGTGCTTAGTGTGCTTTAACATTGACTCCTATGTTTTGTGTCTCTCTTTCTCTCCCCCTTCACCCTGTTGCATGTGGCTGCGACTGATATAAATGGTGGCCCAGGGAATCAAGGGTCAACCTGGAGAGAAGGTGAGTCAGTTTTTTCCAGCTCATCACTTCAGATGGGGTTTGTCAATAGCTGTGGACCTTTACCATTAGATAAATTATCATTGTGAAGTAAATTGCAGTAAATGACACATCTCACCGGGGCTGACAGAGATTGTCCTGAAAAGTAGGCCTGGCCTTGGCGGACCAGAGATTCACTTGATTGCCTTCCCAATTTATCCCAAATTCTGGAAGCAAGCAAGAAATTATTGCAATCATGGCCAAGACAAGGGAAAGCAGTTAGCTGTTCCTGATCATAATAAGCAAAGCATGATCAGTTCAGTTCAACATGAGTGGGAGACCATTGGGGGAGGGGACACACATGGACCTTCAACCATACTTGAAAGCCATAATCTTGACTTTTTTTACTATAACCTGTAAAACTCCCTGGTCTGTAGAGTAAGAAATAATTGTGGTTTCCATATTATTGCTATGTAAATTACATGGGGTTGCACTTCAATTTTACCGAAGGCCATTATTAAACACAAAGGCCAGATTTTACAAAAATTAATACATACAAATAAGAAATAGAAAATTTACTAAGTTTGTTTTTAATAGTCGGTTGAAAAATCCCACAGATGAGTAAGGCTTCAGAAATTTTGTCTTGTTCACTATAATTTATACTAACATTGCCAAAGTTTCTTTTCACTGATGGTCAGGTAAACCCACCGTTTGCAGCTAGCCTTATCTGATACTTTCTGGAACTATTTTCGGTTTCACAGCTAACAGCTGTGCTTGGTGAGTCCAGGAAAACGACACATGGAAATGTAGTTAGCTCTACCAGCTGTGTCTTAGACAGCCTCACCAAAGTGCAATTGGTTGAGTCAGATTCACAGACTCCCAGATGTGAACTTTATATTTCATCTGCGAAGAAAGCCTCATCAAATAACTGAGGAAAGCAAATGAGGGAGGAACCTTAAATATTCTTTCTTTGCAATTCATGGTTACGTTTCTGTTACACCTATCAAGAACGAATGTTGTATCCGCTCCTCCCCTATAAGAGCCAAAACATTTTGCAATGAATGGCAAGAGTGTCTCCTCTTCCATGAGGTGTAAGGACAAAGCAGCTTCAGATGCAGGGCACGATGGCTTTCAGGTCATACAAAGCACACAATGAAATCTATCCCCCAATAAAGCCTTAAATGGGTTGGCCTTTTCACACAGTACTTTAAAACAAGGATGCTTGATTTCTTTCATTTCACCAATTCACTAACATTAGCTTGTACCCTACTAGGCTGGGGCACTCCCCTATTTTTTTGAACAGAAATCAGCCTGTAAAGTTGTAACCAGCTGAAATAAAAATGTCCTGAAATGAGGCTTTTTCTAGAATAGCCAGCAAATGATTGTTTAGTGAGAAAAGTACAGGTTTGTCCAACTCTTCTTCAAACTAGAACCATGTTATTTTGTCCCCTTCTGTGTCTACAAAAATTTGGGGAGCCTCTAGAGCGTTTCCGTATGAGGCTTTTCTTCCGAAAAGACTTGGCCTCGTTTTGCGAGTTTATTTGAGCAGAACTGGGATGAGGAAGGGGTTCATATTATATTAACGTCCACGTTAATATCCCTCCCATCGTTTTTCCTACAAAAATCAGTTCTGCTAATGGAGAGAAAAAGCAGAGTCGCTGTGCAATGTATTTGGGCTGGTTGCAGAGGGAGACATTCGTTGTAATGTGTGTATGTCCCCCCCCCTCTATCACACATGCACAGCTTTTGTCTCCTGTAATTTCGATTTCACAACTGATCATGAACAGTTACGGCTTTTTCTTTCTACGGTAACTTAAAAGTGTGCAAGTAAGCCCTTATTATCAGAGAAATGTTTTAAGGTTAGGGGGCCTCAGTAAATACCAAGTGGAAGAGTAGAAGTGAAGCTAATAAGAATCTGAAAGAAATTTAGGAAGCTGGTGGGAGGCCTGCAGCCTGAAAAGCAAATGCCAGAAGTAAACTGCAAAAATACTATGGGGAGGATTGGTTCTTCCCCTTTTGATACCGTGTTAGAGCAATAACCATATAAATATATTCACACCATATAAAAATAACGTTTTTTAAGCTCTGTTCCACAAATGTAACCAAAGGTGTTGCTGTAAGATCATTTATGCTGTCGACATTTTTGTTTTCAAAAAAGTTTGGATGCGTATACCCATGGCCGTATATTGCTTGACAAGGCCATTTCTACAACCCTTTACAAAACACAGGTAGCTTATTTCTTAATTACTCGTAAACCTCAGATTAACCTCCATTGCAATGGAGAAGAATTATCATTGGACCTGATCTAAATTTGGCATCCAACAATAGTTTTTATGGCCAGATTACTTTCCATTCCAAGGAACTCAGAGTGGTGTTTTGATCCAGTTTCAGGACAGGTCCAAAACGGCTCCCTGTCTTGCTTGGAAAAAGCCAGGGAACCTGCAGTTAAAACATGCTTTTAATCATGATGAAGAATATGTATGTGTATTTTCTTTTTAATTCCCCTTTATATAAATCTTTCATTTCCTCTTATTATTTCTTTGGCCACAAGTTCCATTCAACTCTTTGTTCTAGTTCCCTTGATTTTTTTTTCACTCCAAATACTCACTTTGGCTTTATTGCTTACCTTGACCACCGTCTCCTTGTTTTTCTGCCTATTTTTAAATATTAATCTTTAACCAGTTTTTTGAATTTTGGTGTTCCTTTCTGCATATACATTCTATCTCTTTCTCCCTGCAGGGAGCTCCAGGAGAGGCTGGCATGTCCATCATTGGTCCCCGTGGACCTCCAGTAAGTTGCTGCGTCCTCTGATGATTTCCTCTTAATGTTTAAAGTAGTGTTTCTCAACCTTGGCAACTTTAAGATGTGTGGGCTTCAACTCCCAATATTCCCCAGCCAGTCAGCCAGAATTCTGGTTGTTGAAGCCTAAATATCCTAAGATTGTCAAGGTTGAGAAACACTCACTTACAGGATGTGAATGAATCACAGAAAAAAAGTTACAGACTTTTAAAATCCTATGGGAGTTTGTTCCCAAGAGCCTGTAATATGATGTGGTTTCTGCCAGTGCCTAAGTTTGTTTTTAAACTGAAATTGCAGAGTATATTGGTTAGAAAGTGCTCCATCTCAGCACAAAATCTTAAAATAATGTAATCATCATTTTCCTCTCCTATGTTTACACAGGAAGGAAATATTCCTAGTTCTAAACAAAGAAACCAGCAGCAATGGGGCAAATTATACTGTTTTCCAGCAAAGCATAAATACAAAGAAAATCAACCTACTGTTAATGAAGAATTCAGAATCATCACATGAGGAAATTGGCACATATGCATAAAATAATTGTGTACGCATTGAGGGGTACAGAGAGTAGTCATTTCACAGTAGGAAGTTCAGGGCAACGGCAAAGGATGGCTTGTCGCTTTTGCCAACACACCTCTTTTCTATTAATCTGACTACAAGGTATACCTGGCCTGCGTTTTCTCGTCCGTTCTTGGGCACCCTGCTGCATAAAATGATAAGACTACTTAATTTGAATTTGAGGCCATTTCTTAAAGAATATTTTTTTTCCTGGGGCAAATCTACGGGAGAGCAAAATAGTTGAGGGCTGTGTTTGAAAAAGGCATGCATTATGTCCATAATATTTATCAGTCCTAGGAAGGACAGGGGAAAACGTTCTTTGCTCAATCGATTGCAAATATATTTAGTTTAATAGTAAGCTGGTGATAAACATTAAGGAGCGCCTTGATAGCAAAGAAGAGCAAGGGAGCTGGAATAACAGCATGCTTAGGACAGATGCATGATGGCAAAGAGTTTCCAGAAGCTTTTCTTGGAAGCAAGGCGAGGTGAGCACTTGCAGATCTGGTGGTTTTCAGCTAGTAGGTAGAACCTGATTTTTTTTTTCTTTTGGCTTCAGCGGGGCAGCATGCTCAGCATGGCAGAAACAGACTCTCTCAACAGTTTGGCAGTCCCACAATTCTATTAAGGAGCACTTGAAAGAAACATTTGAGCAAGCAAATCTCAAGGCTTCTGGGAATCTGTAAACGTTGAACTTTTGCTCTGGCCTTTTTATTGTCTCCTGCCGAAGAACATAGCCGAAGCCAGAGTGCACCCTTTCCGGATTTCCTCATGCATTCTTTTCTTAGCCATAGGAGTGGTTAAAAAAAGAGAAAGATTAGCTGCTATTTTCATTTCTTTCTCATTTGAAAAGTTAAGTGATGGACAAGCCATTGAATTTATTGCAGGTCATCTCCCTGTGGTGCCTGGACAATAGCTCCAGGTGGTTTTATATATTTTCACCCAACTAAATATGACCAAATAATTCTTTTAATTTTTTTTAGAATTCTCCAGTCACCCTAGCATTCTGTATGGCTGTATTTTTTTTAAAAATCCTTTAAGTCAATTTGGGACTGTTTGTAAGGAGATTTAGTTCGCAATACGATGGCTCATAAGATGTTTTTGTAGGCAGAAAAGTATGTTCCATGCAGCAATTACTTTTCAAGTATGCAGGAAACAATTTTAAGATTCTTTGGAAGCTCAGGAAACATTCTTCAGTGAAGCATTTGGCAGACATGATTCCCACAAAGAGAGTATGTCCATTATTTCCATCTTCTTCTGTAAAAGTGCAAATGATCTGAAGTGATATGATAAATCAATGCTGTCCAACCTTGGCAACTTTTAGATCTGTGGACTTCAACTTGTGGAATTCCACAGCCAGGGGTTAAATTAAATTGTCATTCCTGTCCTATAAAATGCTCCAGAATGTTCCACTGAGCTGCAAAATCTAATGGCAGGTAAAATCAATCAATACAGTAATGATTATCTCAAGATAGGTGAGAAAAGAACTGCTATGAAGATCAGTCTTGGATAGTGGCAGCAGTGCAATTGAACCCCACCCCTTTTGCCTAACGTATGAACCTACGAAAGCGTGGGGCTTCAATGGTGCTGTTTCCACCATTTTTTGTCAGCCCCTGTGAATGCTGCTGACCTTCAGGCTACTTCGATCATTCAATGATTTTAATGAAGTAGGACCTTTTGCCATCATTTGTCTTGTATCTTGGAGTTTCTAATGTCAAAAACTTTTACAATGCAGCCATAAAAATAATCTGCTTCCCATCAAAACTATCTATAGAATACTATTATCCAAGTACAAGTCTTATTTTTAATAAGTTACTTAGAATTAATCTTTAACTATAAAACATATTTGGCTTTTTAATCACTTTTTTGAACCCGAATTCAACTTCTATCAGGTATAAATGAATATAATTAAATAATAATAATCTAAGGTAAGACTGCTGCACAACCCTACAGGGTGCTAAGTTTTCAAAAAGGAAGATTTGACATTTCCTTTGTCTTAAACTTTCTCATGAAATCCTAGAGTTGGAAGAGATGCTCAAAGCGATCAATCACAACTCCCTTCTTGGTACAGGAATCCAAAATAAAGCATTCCTGACAGATGATTCTACAGTCTGCCTATCAGTTACCTGAACATATCAACTCATCATTTCTTTCGGCAATCAGTTCTACTATTGGACTGTTTGTGCCCCTAAATGAGTTTTTCCTAATGTCAACAAGACTCTGCTTTCAGGTAACATAAGACCATCATGCCCTGCCTTGCACTTTGCAATGGAAGAGATCAGGCTGAGATTTTCTACTGAGTGACACATCAGGTATTTCAAAAGTGCCTTTATGTCCCATTTCAGTCATCCTTTCTTAAAGCCAAATATATCCGGTTCCCTGAATCTCTCCTTGTACAATTTGATTTACTCTTCTCTGCTCATCGTCACCGCCCTCCTTTCCACTAGTCTGACTTTTGAGCCTGACTTAAAATGTGATGCCCAGAACTGTCACCATATTTAAGTTGGAGTCATCCACGGATAGAATGGAATCATTATCTCCTGTGATTTCAAAGCTGTTCTTGCATTTTTGCATCCTAGAATTGCTTTGCCTTTTCGCAGCCACATCACGTTGCTGATCTACATTCAGTTATTCTAAGATCTTTTTCACCACCTCTGCCTTTTCGTCCACATCGTTAATGCAGATGTTAAAAGGTACCAGGTTTAGGTGTGAACCTTGTTGCACCCTCCTTGACATGTCACCGGTTTTGAAGAAGGACCACTGATTGATACTTTAGTTTTTAAGTCTGCAGATCTATATAATAGACACCTTAATTAATTAAACACTGGAAAGTGACAGGGTACCTCATTAAATGTTTTGAAGAATATTGAGCAAGATGTATCAGGTAGGGAGCATTTGTACAAGCTACTATAGTATTATGATGATGACGAGAGTGATTCTTAGCAATCATTGCTTTGTCCTGGTGTGCAGAGACTTCTCACTTAAAACATTCTGCTTTAATCAGACAGTGATGAGCTTTAGGGCTGAACAGGCTTGATCTAGTTTTCTAGTGTCCTCACCCTGTTTTCAGTTTGAAACAGCTGTTTTGATCTTAGCAGAAATATTCTAACGTTCTGCAAAGATTCTGGCTGTGCTCTGGACTTGACAGGGGCCCGCTTCAAAATGTTTCTAAATGCACGCGTGCAAACAAACATACGTATATTTATGTATCAATGTTTTCTTGCTTTCACAGTAAGCAACGTTATGCAAGGCAAAGAAAAGAAGTAATCAGTAATTAGCAGCTATTAAGTGTTATTAGATTTAACTGCCTATTCAGAAGCAGTTTGCTTCGTATGTTTTATAAATAGGTAATAGCTGTAGATAAAGGAGCTATTAAACAATGGGTCGGACTGTTTTTCCAAGTTCTTTATTATGAAAACTAAAATTATGTGTCAGAATTTTTGCCGGTTTATCTTTAATCATAATGTTCCCGGGGAGTGAAATTCATTGGTAATGGAAAGGGAAAAATAGACAATATGACTTAACCAAGAATGTGTTGGATGTTTTCTTTCATTGGCTCCATCTATGTGAATGTGAGATTCACACAGGCCATTTCCCATCCTTTTTCGTATAGTCTGGACCTGAGACATTTCTGGTGAACTCAAGACATGAAATGGTGATTTTTTTTCCATGTCAATATCTATAGCCATAGCCATATTTATCTCTCCTATTTTCTTAGTTAAAAATTGTATAAATAAACATAAATATGTAAGTATATATATATATATAGTTTATATAAACACAATTCATTATAATTTCTCCATGTCTTTTTATTCTTGTGAACCATTTCTTCTATTCATGACCATATGCCAACTTGTGTATTGCCTTTTTGTTCTCTACATGTGCCATCTCTTCCTCTTTCAGGAGCTCACTAAGTCGCACAGCCTTTCAATAATCAAACCACATAATATTTAAACATTTCACTAGTTATGCGTTTACATTTGCAGCTTCGCAGCATTTGACTTCTTGTTATTTTTCCCCTTTGGAAACTAATACTGATAGCATTCCTTTCAATTCCACTTTAGATATATCACTGGCATTTCTATATAATTCACTATAAATCCCATGTTCTGAAATAGATATGGAGATGGAGATAGATGATATAGACATATCGGGGACAGTTAAGATGCTGGACTTGTCAGCTGGAAGGTCAGCAGCTTGAGTTCGAGACCTAAGCACTGCCACGTAACAGGGCGAACTTCGGCTATGAAAGGGAGGCGAACACTGCCCCCGAGAGTCAGTCACAACTGGCAGGGAAAACCTTTACACACACATGCATACACGCACAGAAAGATACAGATATGTACATATATGCTTTTTCTTACATAATAAAACCTAAAATTATCCATGTGCATTCATTAGTTCCACTTCAGATCAGACTTTCCTTCAGATCTATTACTGTACATTTTCTCCTTCCTTTTGTGTCAAAGACATACAATACATCTTTTTTTTAACATTTGCTCCTCTTACATTCCGTGTTGCAATCTTCCCTATGCCAGAGTCATCAGCAGGTTGGGTCCACAGAGAGTGATTTCCTCTGCACATCATGTTTTGAGTCAATCAAGGCTTTCATATAATGCTGTTTTGAAAGATAAAATTAGAATAAGTTCCTAGCTTTAGACATATCCATAATATAAGCAACATTCTCCAGAAACAATGAGGATAATATCAGTCATACATTTTCATAGGGAAACCAGAGACAAGCTTTACTCCAAACATGCTAAGCCTAAGATAGGATCTTGACTCTAGAGACAACCTTACAAGCTAACATTTTGTTACCTGTACCCACTACTAGGAGGTAAACAGACAGCAGGATTATGTTGACTTTAGCAATGGCCAGAATTTTTTCTGTTTTGTTGTTCTGTTTTGAATCTGAAACAAATGTCTTTTGTCAGAAGACATTTCAAGATGAGTTTTCCTTTCTTTCCTTTCTGAAGATAGGTACATTTACATTCCTTCCTTCCTTCCTTCCTTCCTTCCTTCCTTCCTTCCTTCCTTCCATCTAATACTTTGTGTATTTTCCAGGCTTTCTTATAGGAGTTTAGCACTTCATCAGCTAGTTCTTTTAATAACCTAAGAAGCAGGCCATCTGGCATCGGAGATCTGAACTCAGTGAAGGTAGTTAGATATTCCCTGACAGCGCTTCTTTCAAACTCCAGCTAGAACCCTGCTCCTTCAACCAGCTCTTCACAGTTGCCCAATAATACTTTTTTTCAGAGCAGACTAAAATAGAAATTGACTAGTTCTGTTTTTCCTTTATCACTCGTATCTGTGACAGTTTTGCCATCTTTCCTAGGCAACACATATAATGTTTCTTTTTCTCTTTCTTCTCTTTTGATAATGTCCATAAATATCCTTTTTGTTGTTCTTAGTATCATTTGCTAACTTCAGGTTATTCTGAACTTTGTTGCTGTTCAGTTACTAAGCTGTGTCTGACTTTTTGTAACCCCATGGACTACAGCAAGCCAGGCCTCACTATCCTCCACTGTCTCCTGGCGTTTGCTCAAATCCATTTCCATTGTGCCTACAATGCTATCTAAACATCTCATCCTCTGCCATCCCCTTCTCCTTTTGCCTTCAATCTTTCCCCGTATCACAGTCTTTTCCAATGAGTCTCCTCTTTGAATTTGGTGGCCAAAGCATTTGAGATTCATCTTCAGTATCTGTCCTTCCAACGAGCAGTCAGGGTTGATCTCCTGTAGGATTGACTTGTTTGATCTCCTTGCAGTCCAAGGGTCCCTCAACAGTCTTCTCCAGCAGCACAATCTGAAGGCATCAATTCTTCGGTGTTCAGCCTTCCTTACAGTCCAGCTCTCACAGCCATACATTACTATGGGGAAAATATATGCTTTGACTACATGGATATTTGTTGTCAAGGTGATGTCTCTGCTGTTTAATATGCTGTCTAGGTTTACCACAGCTTTCCTCCCAAGGAGCAAGCCTCTTTGAATTTCATTTCCAAATTACCTTTTCCTCTTTCCTATATATATTTTTTTTGCTTTTGGGATTTTCACTATACTTTTTGGGCAGCTATATTGGCTATTTTCAGTCTTTTCATTTTTTTTAATTATTGTATAATATGGGGGCAGCTGTTCTTTTAATATCTCTTTTTTCAAGAACTCCCACCCATGTTGGACTTGTTTTCCCATTAGCATCTTAGAGTCCTACTAATTATCATTCTGTTTTCTTGAAACCTATGATGTATATTTGACTACACTCATCTTCAGAATTCGGATATTACACCATTGTGTTCCTTTAGCATTTCCATCACTTCTGTCTTCTAGAGTGAGTCTTTCTTGCGCTAGGGTCAGATTTTAATCCTTTTGAGATTTGTCCCACCAGTGAAGGAAAAAAATAGCCAGCTGCTTGTGAGTCACAAATGTGTTTAGGATCCTGCATCATTCATGGGACATAATACTTGGCTTTTCTTCAG
>JANHZU010003319.1:92378-108709 GCA_032468055.1 Acrochordus granulatus
GGAAGGTCCAATTCATCCAATATATTTTAGTGTTGCTCTTCATACTTACCTACAAGTTGTCTATTATTTCCTATCAATGGCTAAACGAAAGACATACAGTTAATCTACTAGAGACTTCTCAAGAATTTAACTCTCTAAGCCCAGCTAGCTTAATCAACTTAAAGGCACATGTAGCTTCTTAATCAGCAACTTAAAGGCACATATAGCTTCTTAATGCAGTCTTTCTAGTGGGCTAGTGATTGGAAGGCAGCACATATCACATGGCAGGAAAAGTGTCCAAGGCCCATAAAAGTTTACGTTTTAACAGGATGCCAACGGGGGATATTCTGCTCTTGGGCAAATCCAATTTTCTGGATTCTAAAATGAGGTCTCTGACTGCCCTCTGGCGGTGGACTAGAAGGCGTCATTTGCCGCCTGTCGTGTTTCACGTCTGCGCTTCATTCACGCGCTTCCTTCCACCTTTCGTCGATGGCCTTTGGCCTTGGGCTGCCGTGCACTGCGGGCTCTGCGACTTGTTGCAAATACAGCCACTTCGCTTCTATGCTTCCCAAAGGCACTCTTGTTCTTCCTCGATTGTTGCTTTTAAGTCTGCTTCCATCTTTGCCTCCACTGTTCATCATATGCTGTCAGTGCCGTCTGGGTCTCCTGTCTTTAGTGACGACGCTATAGCACTACCCCAAACATGGAAGTTATGTGTAAACAAAATCAGGTGTATGCCCATTGAATTAAAGAACGGTGAATGCAAGTGAAATTAAATACGATTAGGGCAAAAACGTGAAAAATAGTATGTAAGGGAAAGAAGGGTAAAACTATATCAAAGGCACAGAAACAAAATATTATTTTGCGAATGGTGGGATATGCTTATTTGGAGATACCATATATGTTTGTGTATAAGCCAATCCATGGCTAAGCAGACCCTCCCATCTTTAAGCAAAATACCATGAAAAATGTGCCACCTCTGAATAAGCCAGTCCACATTTTTCATTATATTTTGGTTCAAAATTCATCTCTGGAGATGGGCTTATATGTGAGTATGTATGGAATATATAGATACTGTAAAATAAGTACTACCTTATATACTTGTGGATAAGTTCATCCACCAATAAGCCAAACCCAATTTTGGGGGTACATTTTGGCATCTAAAATTCTCAGCTAATCTACAGGTATATAAGATAATTTGTCTGCAAAAGGCCTATCTTAAGACAGCTATGGAAAACAGAGACTATTTCCGAAGCCTACTTGTCTATCCAGTCATCTTGACTAATCTTAAACCATTCTGCGTACAATGAGTTGCCTTCTACACAAACATTTAACCTTCTTCTGTGTGTACAAAATTAGGAGTTTGAAAACTGTTCTTTCAGGACTTCAGCATGGGAGAGATAAGCTGTTTCATACATAAAAGCTACTGCAAGGAGTAAAGTTATATTCTATTTCCTTAAAATCAGAAGAAGTGTGGTAACACTCTTTCTGACTAACCACTTTTATTAAAATATATTTAGCTGATGTCCTTTAATAGAATTTATTAGTCTGACGATTGCAAATAGATTACTTCGGATTTTGGGCCTATCATAGCCAAATATGGCTCTCCTTCTTGCATTATATTTCCTGGACTGTCTATTGCACTGATCTGGCCAACCAGTCTAATTATCAGCAGCATCACAAAAGTTGAGGCCATCCTCATTTAATACTCTGAATCTCACTGATTTTGTCTTGCCCTAAACTAGCGTATTGAGAAACGGGGCCCAAGGAATGGTGTGCGTGGTCAAAAAGGCCGGGTTCACTGTTGCCATCTTGACTTTTTTGACTTCCACCTTTGCTGATGCCCCGATGCAGATGTATCAGGAAGTCTTTAAGGAATTAAAATTCCCTCTCCTGAAGCAGAAAAATACAATTCACTGTTGGGATCGCTAGAGATTACGGACTATTGGTACAGGTTGACAGCGTGGAAGAGGGATGAGAGCAGATCGACTCCCAGTGAGAAAAAGGCGTATTGTTGTAACCATCCGTCCTCGGTGAAGAAAAGCGTAACAAGGCTGTTGGTACTGCAGGCCTTCTGTGGGGCAGGTTAATTCAGTAATCGTTTGAAATCGTTGTAGGTGTGTTAAAAATGCATTTTTATGCACTGTGCTTAAACTCAGTGAGGGCTGATGCGAGAGTTTCTTTCCTGTGCCAGTCCCAAATTTGGCTGTCGTAATATAAACCATCTGCTATGACTCGGTTTGTCGCACAGCCAGCCAGGTGTTTCGACTGGATTTGGCATTTTTGCCTCCCTATTGAGTCCTTCCCAATGTTCTGGGATAGGCAGGTGGTGTTCTTCACTGTCGTTAAAGGCATCATCGCAGGGGGGAAGCTGCTCCGAGGAGTGCTGCCCTCCGCAACTGACGGATGGTGACTCTGCCGATGCCGATGGTGTTCGAGTGGTGCTCCAGAATGCTTCCTTTTCCACAGTCACTCTATTTCTATTTGCAGGTCTTTATATTTTATTATCTTCTCCGATTCTTTCTCTTCTCTTCTGCTGTCTCCAGGTACTGCCACGTCCACTATCCAGACTTTTTTGGTCTTTCTTAACGACAGGAGTTAAGTCTGGGGTGTTACGTGGCAGGCGCCTCTGTTTGACTTCCCAGAGCATTTTATCTTCTTCATTTTCTGTTACTTTCCTCATTTCATGGTTTCAGCAGCTCTTGCTTGCATGCGAATGGTGTTTCTCGCAGATCTTCCGATTGTTGCGACTTTGTCACGCATTGCTTGTAGCCAGTCTGCGCAATCTTCCAGCAACAGGTAAGTAGGTGGTCCACCGTTTTTTCAGCTTCTTTGAAGAGGCAGCGTTTGCTGTCTGTCACTCTCTTCTCAGTTCTGACTTTGTACTCATTTGTTCTTAATGCTGGGTCTTGGGCAGCCAGAATTAGGCTCTCCGTCTCTCTCTTCAATTTTCCTGCTCTTAGCCACTGACAGGTCTTGTTATTATCTGCTTTGCCTTCTGTTTTTTAATGTACTGACCATGTAATGCTTCACCGCGTCTCTTTTCCCTTCTTCATGTGGGCTTTCTTGTCTGCTAGTTTCATCTCCCCAGTACTCAGTAAGCCTTCCTGGTGTACTAGATGTGGTGCATCTTCTTCACTGTCCTTCCAGTGCTCTGTTTTCCTCTTCAACTGTCTGGTGTACTTGCAGCACTCTACACCCACCTATTTTGCTTGGTAGGTAGAGTCTGTTGACATCGCTGCGCGGATGAAGGGCATGAGTCCTTGTTGTTGTTTTGTTCTTCCCATCCAGGGCCTTTAGTTCTGCTCGAGTCCACTCCACTATTCCAGCTGTGTATCTAATGACTGGAATTGCTCAGGTGTTAAAAATTGCCTTGATGGTATTTCCTCCACTGAGCTTGGACTTTAAGATCTCCTTCACCCTCGTGATATATTCACTTCTGACCTTATTCTTGACTTCAGTGTGCTTGATGTTGTCAGCTTGAAGGATGCCCAGGTATCTGTAGTGATCGTCTTCATCCATACCCTTGGTGTTATTTCCACAGTGCATCTTGATTCCTTCAATTTTCACCATTCTCACCTTTTGATGGTGAGGGTGGCATACCTGTCCGATCCAAACTCTGTTATAATGTTTCGGCTGTATATATGGATAATACTGAGCAGTGATTCCAGTTCAGATGGTGACCTACCATACAGCTTCAGACCGTCCATGTGAAGGAGAGGGGATGGTCTGGCGAACTTTTTGATATTTGACAGAGGGACACAACATTTTTTTAATAAGGTGACTTTTACTGAGAAATAACTCCGTGAATATAAACCTGTTCTTATCTACACATTGATGAATAGTACCCTAATGACAGAAATATATATTGTGCGCTGTAGGAAGGAGTGTGATCAAAACTGTAATCCTGGATCAAAACGTCAGCGCTCTCTTTCTCTCTCCCCTCCGCGATTTCTCACTTCCCTTGGTTACAATCAGCAGCGTGGAATGGGAAAACACACAGCATCGTGGCCTCGCCCTCGGTAGCTTGGAAATGTGGACCTCAGCTCCCAGAATTCCCCTGCCAGCTGTGCTGCGGGGGTCCTGGGAGCTGAAGTCCATGCATCTGCAAATTGCCGAGAGTGAGAAACCCCGCCACAGCAGTAAATGATACTGTGCAGGACAGAAGGGATTTGGCACTGTGATATAATTTTCTGTCAGTTCCAATTTCAAGTATATGGCCAAGTTCTGCCTCAACGACGAAAAATATTAAGTGTTATGACTGCCCTCAACTCTAAATCATTTCACACCAATTTCCATATGTTAAGGTGTTTGCGTTGAGTCATTCATATAATACAACTAGGTCAATTTCCTCCATAAAACCGTAAAGAAAAGGTGAGCCAGAAAACTTTGAATTGAATCTTTCTAGGGCCCAGAGCAGTTATGGTTAAAATATTACAGATTTTTCTCTCTCCTCTCAGTTGATGTAAAGCAGCGTTGGTTCAGACTTGGCAACCTTAACGTGGTTGGATTTCAGCTCCCAGAATTCTCCAGGGCCATTCCTCCCATTGAAGTCTTCCTGTCTTAAAGTTGCCAGGTTTGAAAAACACTGCTGTAAAACCTCCCTGGGTGTGAATAATTTCCCTAACGAAGTCCATTTTCAGTAATATTCTGGTTATCACAATATCATTCAAAATATCTATTTTATCTTGCATGTCATGAGGAGTGCTTGTTTAAAGAAGCAACATGGGTAGTTTGCAAATAAAATAATGAAATAAACTATTTTGTTCCTTGCAAACTGTGATCAGTGTTGGAGGAGGCTAATGTCAGCCAACTGAGTGACCTACAGTTCGCATTTCATGAATTTTTATTCATGACTTACTTTCAAAGCTTCTTAGGATCTCATGAAATAGCTTTCTTTTGTTCTGATGATCACTAATTAACTATGGGGAGTTTATATCTGTCCCCACATTCTTCCTTCCACTTTATCTTCTTTATTTTGTTTTCCTCTTCCAGGGGGAAAGGGGAATGCCAGGGCTGCCAGGAAAACAAGGAGTTCAGGTATTCTGCGAGGAATGGAGTCTGTTTTATCCAGCTACTCTAACCCATACCTTTCAACTGTTCTCCTACAGTTTGCATATGACTCCAAACTGGTGTATGTACATGTCTCTCTCTATACATATGTATGTTGCACCTGTTGCACAGAAAGAGTTGCACTACTCTGCAACTCTTTAAAGCATCTATGTCTTCTCCCAAGATCGTGCAGCTCGAGCAGATATCAGAGCAAAGTGCTATGTAGTCAAGTGCTATATCTGTCACCCTAAATCCTCTGCACTTCCTTTATGGAATCAGATCCAAATCACTGCACATCACAAAGCTCAATGTAGCAGAGGAAGAGCAAAAAAGAAATGTTGAACAAATGGCATGTTCACTCCCGCATTTCCACTGCAGAGTAAGGAGAAGAAAATCTGTAGTCTTAAGATATACATTGATGTGGCCATAAAACATCAGTTCATGAATGTGACACAAAACAGTCAGGCTACTGTAGATGACATTGTAGAAATGAACTAAATTTGATGCAAGTTCTAGTGTGTATTACTGTCTCAGGGATAAGAATTGCATTGAAGTCTGTGCATGTGATTTAAATCATGTGTGGCTTAGATTTAACCATGTGTACATCTGGCGCTCAAGAATGCAGATACTCCAAAAGAAAAGAAACATGCAAATTGCAAAAACTAAATGTATCTATTTGACAAAGGACTGACATGCCATTTCTTCAATTAAATCTGACATCCAAAATTTGTTTTTCTGTCCAGATACCTTTTCATCACTAGCCCATAGGTACTAACCATTACTCACATCTGATACATTTCTTACTATTTCTTCCATCTGTTTATGACATAGAATCCCTGATTTCCATCTTCTGTCCTTGTGTTTTTTAGCTTTGTCCCTGATTTCTGTTTCAGAAAGTTGAGAGGTATGATCCTTCTCCCCTCTTCTTCTATCTCCATCTGCCTGCTTCATTCTGCTCATAGTTTGCAAGCTCTTCTCAATTGTCTTCTGATTGGGCTCTCCAAGAAGCCTCATCTTTGCTGGTCGCCATTTGCATGCAATCCTCCAGACACACGTTATCCCAGTGCTAACCACAGATTGTCCTTCCCCTTCCTACTTCTCTCCTTCATACCACTTCTTGTAGTTTGATGTTCTTGCTGAATAGCCTAACACAGGTTTTTCAAACTTGGCCACTTTAAAATGTATGGACGTCAATTCCCAGAATTCTCCACTCAGCACATTAGCTTGGGAATTTTCAGAATTGAAATCCACACACCTTAACATTTCCAAGTTTGAAGAATACTGGCCTAACAGATACTAAGCAAATTACTAATCTGCGGAATATGCGGCTCTTTCACCAATAGAGCCATAAAGAATCTTGCAATGTTATATGGCCTCATTTTGTCTCATTCAGTTGTTGCTGTTTTTGCTTACTACTTGGTATCATTTCCAGGAACATTTTTTTCTTCTTCTTCAGGCCAATTTTCTGTTTTGTACATGGCTTTTTCCCTTGAAATTGTTCTCCTGTTGGGAGATGCAGTAAAATCTGACTGGCTGAAGCGGGCAGGAGGTTTGCCCCGGAAATGATGTCATCAATTTTAACATTACTTCTCATATTGAGAAATATACCCCAGAGCAGTTGAAGAGAGCCTGTTAATGTATGATTCATTCCCTTGCCATGTCCTTTGTAAGCATCTTCCAGATGGATTGAATCATCCTATCCTAAATATTCAGAGCTGTCTTCTGGCCCTGATACCATATCATGTATACTTCCCAATATTGCTTGATTGCCTACATATAGGATAAATTTATTTCAGTCCAAAATGGAAGCCAATGATTGAGTCTTCTCATGGCAGCACTGGTTGGGGAATTCTGGGAGCTGGTCCATACAGCTTAAAATTGCCAAGGTTGAGAAGCACTGAGTTAAAGAATTGAAAGTAGAGATTCATCTTCATAATAATACTGATGCAAGAACAAACCATTCAATTCTGATGCCCCAAGATGTGCATGAAGCAATGGATGGTAGATCAAGGCTGCAACCACATGCTTGCACACACACCTCGATACACGCACATATTTCTACATGAGATTTTGTATTAAAGCACATTTACACAGGCATAAAATTGCTAAAACTTCCCACACTCTCAGCTAGAGGGATTGGGAAATTACATCTCTTCTCTCTCCCTGTATAACTCTCTTTAATGTGGTGCACAACTTTGTGATTCCGGAGAACAAATGTTTATCATAAAAAGACTATTCAGTGTAATAATCCTAAATAGGGGCAACTCAAAATGTTTATTACGAAGGTCATACAAACTCTTGTGTTCTCTGAGACAGAAAACTCTACAAATGCCTCTCTCCATCTTCTTCTGGCTGTAAACATGCAAACAGAAATAAAATAAATCCTGTCCTTTTCTGACGTGAGAATTGTGCAAAATATGCCAAGGTTATTTCAGGTTGATAAGCAAGTTTTGACTTCTCCAGAGATGTTTCTAGAAGTCTTCCAACCCTGTTTTGAAGTTTCTGGAAGTGTTCTGAACTCAAAACACAACCATTTTAAACTCCTAAGATCTGTTTTGTGGTCCAACCACGTTATTTCAAGCTTCAAACATTACTTATTATATTAGAAAGGTCTGTTTCCAAATGGCAGCCACTGATCTGGGTTTGAAACAAGACATTTTGAACTTAAAGATGTTGAACTCAAATCCTTTTGTAGCCTCGATATGACCTCACTCCCAATCTTCTACTTGAACATCCATCTTGTCATACCAAATGATGGATCTTGCTCTCAGCCTACGACAAAAAATGCATGCCCTTCAAATCCTATAGATAATCCCTGAAGAGTGATCAAATCACGAGTGATGTTGTAAAGGACAACATTATTTATGGATTAATTGTTGTTCTGAATGTCATGTCATAAATATTGTAACTCACTGCCCTGGCAGGTGTCGAGATAGTTGTTCCTGAATATGTTTTAAATTTCCAAGTGCCACAGAAAACACTGGCAGAGCTACGAGAAGAAAACTTTAGGTGCGACAGCCAAAACGTAATATTTAATTACCCTCAACAATTTTGTTCTCATTTTTATGAATGAAAACTGTTTCAGGGAATAAGAATTAGGAGAAAGTGTTATGAAAATGAAAAGTGAAGGTTCAGACTACCATCAGGATACATTTCTGTTACAAGTCACTACATTTGTGTAGACAAACCCAAAAAATAAGCTATACAAGTTATTGTCCCCAACTGTGTAAAGTAATAGACCCCCACAGCCCAGCAAGTTTGCTACATTTCACTTTATTCTGCTTTGCTTTTCTTCTAAAGTTCCCTTGTTTCCTGATGAAACAAAATGCTCTGGATGTACAGTTATAAACTATAATTATAAGATCATGGATTCTCTGTTAGGGTTGAAAAAGGAAAGAGCGAAATCCTTAACACTGTGAAGTAACCAAGTTTTTTACCTTTTAGAAGAAAGAAACAGATAATATCATAAATTGAAAGAATGCTCAATTGTGCATCTTCTGTTAAAAACTAGGTACTTCTGTTAAGAACTAAAAACTAAGGTAAGGAAAAACAATTTAAGAGCAAAAAAGGGAGAGGTAGGACAGTGGTATGGAAAAATGGCAGTAAAACACTTAAATTGAATGCTTTCAAATTTGCTCCACTGAACAACTCCTCTCCTTGTCTCCTGAGGCATACTGTGACTATGTGGAGGACATCCTGCTTGGAAAGGCATACAAAAGAATTTGGGAAGCTTCCCAGCTGATCTTTTCCATTGACAGAAGGCCCCTAGTAAGATAAACAAGAGGATATTTTATGGACCCCACTAAGGAATCTCTGATGGCCCATTCAATGCAGATCAAGAGCCAAATTGAGTTTATATCTCCCTTTCTGCCTCCCTCATATATAAAGCTGGGGCAAGATCCAGGTTTTAAAGAAAATAAATTCAGAAAGGAGGTTTAAAAATATTAATTTAACTAGGAGAAGGAGGAAAGAGGTTAGAGTATCACAGTCAGTCTTTTCATCCCATGTTGTCCTTTCACTCGAAAAACTAGACCATCAACCCAATGTACTGTTTGTATGACTTGGCCTAAATCATCAATAGCTAATGAAACAATCTCTCTCTCTTTGAGAAGCCTCTTTCTCAACCAATGTTTTCTCTTCAAAAAGTCCATCTTTCCTTTCTCTTCATCTGGGTGCACAGAACTGCACTGGCAAAGTTCAAGATTCATTGAGTTTTTTATTCAAGTGTTGCCTCTTAGAGAAAGAGCCCCTAGCTATAAAGGGGGATAAACCAAAGGGTATTGATCACAGATGCCTTATTTAAATAAGCTTTCACTCTAATTTTCAGCAGAAAAGGCTCCCAGTGGAGTTTTAATAACAGTAGTTGAGTGGAGGAAATTTCTGAGAAAGAGGGCAGCCTGGCTTCCCTTCCTCCGACTCCTCAAAGTGGTTTATAATGTTCGTACCTGCTCAGAATAAAAACATTATATGCAGCTATCAGTGAATGGCTACAGACTATTCCTGTTCTACATCACGTGACATGCACAAGTGTTTTGTTTTTTAAAACAAAAAATGGGTCAAAAGCATCCTTAACATGCCAACAAAAGCAACAGTACAAAACAGCGGTCCATCAGATCTATTATTTTAATACTTTAATACAATCAAACAGTGCTGTATGGTGAGCGGGATCCAATTCTTCTTTCTCTTCCATTTTTAATGGTCATGAGATCTTGGATGGACTTAGAAGCATCTGCAGGAAGGAGGGTCATAAAGTCAAGATGGTGTCCACAACCATCATGATGCACACAAAAAAGGAGCAGAGGTTTGATTGCATGGTTGTGGTCATCATCTTGACTTTCTGGAGCTTCTCTCCTCTCCCATTCCCAGACATCTCTGAATAGATGAGATAGATATATTTGTTAACACAGTGAAATTGCTGCCATTGTGATTGCTGAAGTGGTATAAAAGGAAGAACTGCATATTTAGCCGCCGAGAGTCGCTTTGATTTCAGCGGCATATAAATTTAATAAATAAATGAATATTTCTACAGACCCTTTAGATACCAAACTAGTTTGACTCCCTACTCCATAAGAATCCTAATTAGAACTGGGCTTGCCATGTTCTTGCCGGTATGATTCCAAGAGTTTTTTCTAGTAGATATAAAAGTTTGTTTAGTAGCAAGTTATAGCACTCTTGTATGGAAAAAGAGAAGGAGAAATGCCATCGGTCCTGGTTTTCTCCGTATCCAACTCCTTAAATGTGACTTTAGGTGGGCATTTGCAGAAATGCCCCTCAAACCTACACCATGATTACAAAGGAATGATAAGATTGAGTGCCTCATGTGTTTTTCATGAGTTCCAATATTAATCTAATATCACCAGCAGCTTTTCTATTCTTCCAGATTTCCTTTTATTTTCTAAAAAAAATATTGTTCTAGTGCAGCATGACTGGCTGAGGAATTCTGGGAGTTGAAGTCCATACCTCTAAAAATTGCCGAGGTTAGCTTGTGCTGGTTAAAGCTGGGTAAAATTTTGCATTAGTGAACGTCTCATATGAGATTTGATTTTTTAAACAGATGTAAATAGAAACTGAATGAAATCTGAAATGGACTTGGACACAAGGTTTTTGACACAAAAGGGTCTATTAGGAAGAAAAGAGGTACCCCCTTTTCTCAGTATATTTTCCTTTTTTTTTCCTAATGCAGGGTGAGCCCGGGATTCCAGGAGCAAAGGTAAATAAACACACTTAAAAAAATAATCTTCTGTTCTAAATTTGTCTGGCCATATTTATTTCAGTGTCTTAAGTAGGTCTGGTATTCTAATGACCGGTATGTGAATAACTGATTAGACAATATGTTGGATGTCAACTTCCTCTGTTCTGGAGAGACAAAAGGAGAGATTTATTTCCAAACTACACTCACTATGCCCTTGTTCACAATTCATGCACGGCTGTTCCACGTTGGAGCTTTTTTGCACTAGGAAGCCCAATTAACTTATCATGGAGTCTTCCTTAGAAGAATAAGAGCTATTGTCGTGTGGTGATTAAGAAATCCATTTTTGAATCAAGAAATCCCCAGTTCAGGTCGTCTTACAATCTTAGGCAAACTCTTAGCTTTTCTCTTCCTCTCTCATCTCCTAGAGAGACACTAAAGCGGCCATCTTACAATTTTGTCTGAAAATTATTAAGATAATGTTTTGAATTGCGCTGACTGCTTCAAAGCATCATATAAATATTATTGTTGCTATGCTTCTTGCTAATTTTTTTTAGAACAATCATATTTACATATGGTGGTCTTGTTATTTATATCAGTATGATGCTTAGGTGAAGTGTTGGGTGGAAAGACATAAAGACCCATCATGTTATTCTCTTTTAGGGAAAGCAACCTTAAGGAAATGGAGAAAGGGAATATATTATCTGGTATAAAATTAATCTAAATGTATCATTTGTGAGGAGTGGGGATTGGAGGTGAAAGTTGTATTTTTGGCTCTTGGATGCACTGCACTACCTTTCATGTAACAGACATTATTGTGTATCTTTCTCTTTTCTGACGAAAAAATTAAAAGGGAGAACGTGGAATTGCAGGGAAGATAGGCCCTCCAGGTTTGCCCGGGAAAAGGGGGCACAGGGTAGGAAAACCATAAAAAGCTTGGATTTTCTTTGTCTGTACTGTCCTTCCCAACAACCCACAACTCCTGATCTGAGTGGTGTGAGCTAAATTTTCCAAAATGGAAAGAGATTTCTGCTACTTCCGTGGCTGAAACTCAACCCAAAAGTCAAGGCCAACAAAACAATTTTATTTTTGATTAATTTGATTTTTCATTGAAATTATGACATAAAGATCTCAGCATGCTGGGTGCTTAACAGCAATGATAAATGTAGCATGGATTCTGCATGGATTTAGATTCTTCTGTGTTTTATATTGTTTTACTCTGGAAAAGAAAGAAAGAAGGAAGGAAAGAAGGAAGGAAGGAAAGAAGGAAGGAAGGAAGGAAGGAAGGAAGGCAGGCAGGCAGACAGACAGACAGACACCAGAATTTGTGCTGGATGTGATTCATTCTGGGCAGGAATATTAAATACCAAGATTTTTTACCCTCTTTAAGATTTCAGATGTTTTTTATGCATATTTTTTTAAAAATAACTATTTCCATTTAAAGAAAATGTTCACATAATTCAGAACATATGTTTCAAAATCTCCAAAAACTTCCAAAAATAAGAGGGATGGTCTAGGCAGATAGCATTATCTCTGTGCAATGAGAAAGTAAATAACTAGGCCTTTCTCATCTGTGCCCCGCAAACTAAATCATTGCACTATCTAGGGAGCTTGACATAAAATAGGAGTAAGGCATTCATATGAGCTCAGTGAATGATTTTCAGATAATAGCAGTGCCTTGCTTTTAGTGTCAACTGAGACTTTCTAGTCACTGTCCTCCAATGTTAGTCTATTATGTTGCACTTATCTTCAACGTTATTAATGAATGATAATGAACTGGCATTATGTGATAATAATTAATAGAAATTATGAACAATACATTAAAAAAGGATGGAGAAAAATGCTTCTGTCATTTACTTTATGATGCCATATTAGATGCCTCTCAAACTTGTGGGGAATATCATTCTAAAGAGCTGCTGCTATTATGTAGAAACTCCAGCCATGAATGCTTGAAAGATGACACCAATAATTCAAGCCATGTACACTTGGACCTACTCATATTATCTTAATCATCATGTAATTTATGTATATACAATAATCTAAAAATGAAGCTAGGTTGTCCCTGCCCAGGAAAGGCCATATGAGCAGCCAGGATGGGCATTAGACCTTTAGTAACAGTGATGACAATAGGAGAACCTCTAAGCTTCAGATCTGTTCCTTCTGAACTAAAGCAACTCCCAATGAAAACAGGAAGCCAACATTTTCTGTATCTAGGATCTACTCATGTGAAAAGTGTCCAGATTATCAAGGCTTGGCTTAAATCTCATGTGATGAATTAGTAATTCATCAGAGCTTCCGAAGTAATTCACTCCTGAACCAGACTGAAATAGACCACGCTAATCACTTTCTTCCCACAAAGACTGCACTGGGCAGCAGTTTCATCTTTGGGAAAGGATTTCTGGAGAGGTCTATCACTTCCTCCTTTAAGGCTAGCAGCTTTAAAATTTATATTAGTTGTAAATCCTGTTGTGTAGCAGGTTTAAAAAAAACCTTAAAGCTCAAACTTTAAAAATATAACAAAATCATTTAATATCAGCTCTTTAACATTCCCTTTGACTTTTGTGGCCTTTTAGTTTTTTGGTAGTACTTGCAGACATCATCAGTTAATGACATACAGCCATGATCTGATAATGATATAGAACCATGATCTGTCCAGCAGGACAAAGATGAGGTGCAAGCCATGATGATATGATGTGCATCATGCTGTCAGGGCACAAATGGCATAGACTATGTAATTTGCACAGTTTGGACAATGACATTATGATGAATGTGATATCACCTTCCTCCCCTCCCCCCACAGATGCCCATGCTCTCTAGGCAAAAAAAAATGTTCTGGTGGGGAAATTCAGGTTGGATTTTGAAAATCTGGCCCATCTTCCAGCTGAAAACTTGTAAGGAAATGAGCATCAGTAAACTATGGAGAGAGTGTTACATTTATGCTCTTTTTCCAAGCCCCATTATAGCATCAGCATCTGATCTTACCTTTATTTCATCAACAGGGTGAGAAAGGAAAACCTGGTGATCTAGGACCTCCTGGAACCATGGGGCAAAAGGTTTGTTCTATGTCAAAATGAGAAACAGGAGAGTGAGAAAAATATATTTTGTTTTAGTGCAAGCTCAAAAGCGAGCTCAAAAGTATATGAGTTGTTGATCTCCCTCTGGGCATCAAATTATGTAAAAACTGGATCTATCATGAATTTATTCTCAGTTGAATATTTCAACTATAAACTAAATTTTCTAATTCAGTCCCCCCACCACCACACACACACGACTGGGATTGAATTGATTCCAAGTTAGAGAACTCCATTTATGAATATTTGCCAGCCTTTCACAATGATCCATCCTTTGTTCACTAAGGAAGGTCTCCTTTCCCAATTTGCTACCCAGTTAATATTCTCCAAATATGTTGAGACTTCCAGAGTTCCCAGAGGTGCAGTTCCATCATTTCTGGAGGGCAGCAGATTGCCCTCAAATATAGAAAATATGATTCATTAATATTAATAATCACTCATTTTATTAAATTCTCTTAAGGGAGAAAAAGGAGATTCTAGCAATGCACTTGGAGGAGGTAAAGGAGAACCAGGACCACCAGGATTACCAGGGCCTCCAGGACCAAAGGTGAATGCACTCTTGTGACATTGCAGACTTATGTAGTGAAAAAAGTTCAGAAGTGGGCTAGAAATGATTATCTATGCATATATTATTGGTCATTGGATAATTTTCCTGTTAGGAGAGAGAGAGAGGGAAGAGAGTCGTCAAATAGCACTTCCAAGGAAATAGTAAAACCCTCTTTAGTCTTTTAAAGATATCAGAATTTCCTACTCTGCTTTTATTCACATTTAGTACTCATGGCACCTGCTTTTATTCTGTTTTATTTTATTCACTTCACTCACCACCACTTGGAAGTTCCACTTGCCCAAAAGAGCAGACGAATGAAGCAGAACCTTTGTGGATGAAAATCCACATCAAATGTCCTGCTCAGGACATAATAAGTACACCCACTTGTAGTCAATGAGTTCAACCACGTGTTCACCAAAATCCAAACAAATGCATTGTTGCAAAGCAGCATTTATAAATCCAACTGCTTTGTGTGTGACAAGAGTTTTGCGACTTTCCTCCCGGAATAGATTTCTACAAATGCAGACACGTTTTATGAAGATGTATTAATCCCAAACCTGGGTTCCTAACCATATATACTTTCTTTTAGGGCCCCAAAGGTGAACCAGGGAAGAGTGAAATGGTAGACTACAATGGCAATATTAATGAAGCTTTACAGGTAAGGAAGTAGTAGATATACTACAGATACCAGATTATGATGACAATGCTTTGGTGAATCTTTTTATTAATTGTTGCCATTTGCTCTTGATTGATTATGTGCCATCATTTTAGACTCCTAACAACCATACATATTCTCCATGATGATCTATACTTATCTCTTCTTTAAGGTATTTAATGGTACTCATCATTAATGTAACGGAGTCCATCTACCTCACTGCTGGTCATCCTCTTCTTCTCTTTCCTTCTTCTTGTCTTTCCACTAATCCTCTTCTTCTTTCCAATAGCCCTTTTCTTTTCCTGTAATCCTTTCCTCTTCTTCTTCCTCTTTCCTATAGTCCTTTTTCTCTTTGTTATTACTTGAAGAATATTTGGGGGTTTCATGAAGATTGTAGTGCAGCATTTGATCAAATTGCATATTTCATTTATACTGTTCTAGACACATAGATGAAGATAGTAGTGTCAACTCTATGGATCTAGACTATTGTTACAGACAAAATGGCACTAGCTGATTTTATTACTTCTCATAGCATTCCTAAGTAAACCCTAATTTTCTGAAGTAGGTTTTGGAAGGCAATGAGCTTGCAGATGGAAAGACATCTATTTAGTTGGCAAGTTGATCATCTGAAACCATATTATTACTTGAAAGTATTTGAATTGTATCTTACCTACAGCACTGTAGCATCTGTGATAGATACAAGTATTGCAATAGATGATGTAGAGACACAGTTCTTCTTTTTTATTCAGGAGATACGAACTTTGGCCCTCATGGTGAGTTAATCTTCTTTTCTACAATCTGTAGTTCTTAATAAAAAGTCAATTAAATAGGAGGACAGGCCTATTGATACTGACAGATATTATAGAATGCCATACATAGCTAAATGGAAAAATCATGCTTTTCTATAATTATGGGTTAGAAGTGTAAGATTTCATTGTTGTTCATCTCAGAATTTCATCCCACAACAAGAACATGAGAGAAGTCTTGATAGCTGTCTTCTTGCCACTCAGTTGGATACAGCATTGCCATTGAACTTCTTCCCCTACCAAAAAGCAAGTGTGGCACCTGGTTAGCAAAATGGTATGTGTAGGACCTATCCTCCTATTACATATCAGGTTGTGGTCCTATATCCACCTCACTTTGTGATTGCCTTGGAAGGGAGTGTTAAAGAGACAGCCCAGGAAGAAATAGTTTGTGGGTGACTGGAAAGAAACAATCGTCTTCTTTACAATTCAGGTGGCCATCTCTGTATACAAAGCTTGCTTCCATAATTCATTAATATATTAACCAATGGGAGAAGAGTAAGAATCAATCATACATCCTGAATTTCCCCTACTT
>JANHZU010003319.1:130083-140754 GCA_032468055.1 Acrochordus granulatus
CAAGATCACTGCAGATGGTGACTGCAGCCATGAAATTAAAAGATGCTTGCTCCTTGGGAGGAAAGCTATGGCAAACCAAGACAGCATATTAAGAAGCAGAGACATCACCTTGCCGACAAAGGTCCGTATAGTCCAAGCTATGGTTTTCCCAGTAGTAATGTATACCTGTGAGAGTTGGACCATAAGGAAGCTGAGCATCGAAGAACTAATGCCTTTGAACTGTGCTGCTGGAGAAGACTCTTGAGGGTCCCTTGAACTGCAAGGAGATCAAACCAGTCAATTCTACAGGAAATCAACCCTGATTGCTCATTGGAAGACAGATACTGAAGCTAAAGCTCAAGTACTTTGGCCACCTAATGCAAAGAGAGGACCCATTAGAAAAGACTAATGCTGGGAAAGATTGAAGGCCAAAGGACAAGGGGATGGCAGAAGATGACATGGTTAGATTGCATAATCAGTCTGATGGATGTGGGTTTGGGTGGACTCCGGAGGCAGTGCAGGACAGGGAGGCCTGGCGTGCTGCAGTCCATGTGGTCATGAAGAGTTGGACACAACTGCACAATTGAACAACAGCAACCAAGTTAAATCTATAACTATCTGATGGCTCATGCACAATACCTTCTATTTCACTGCTTGGAGCATACTGTTTAAGAAAATTTTTGGCCTTCTGCAGTTGCTTGTCTTAGGAAGCTTTTGATTTAGTTGTATTCAAATATTGTGGTTATTGGTGTTGATATTTGTTTCTTTTACGGTGTATATATTGATGATTTTATGATGGTATATTTTGCCATGTTTCTGTAAACTGTCCTTGAAACTAGGACAACAGGCTCTGTAGACATATTTTTAAAGAATTGAACTGGAGAGGTGCTTTTGTTTTATGATTGAAAAAAGGTGGTTTCTATAAAATAGCAGTGAACAAGTGACAGGGTAGGATTTACTGTTTGATAATTTGTTGGTCTACAGTTCAGAAAGCAAGGACATCTGACTCACAACTGTATTATGCACCAACAGTAAAAAGGCCACTGCCTCCCACATACATTTAAATAAGAAAGAACTAAAAGTGGCTCTTTCTATGGCTTTCCAGAGCCACAGACCTCCTGATACTTATGTTTAAAACCATTATTTATTTATATCCAGCTTTTATTATTTTTATAAACACCTCAAGGCAGCAAGCATATTTAACACACCATCCTCCTCCTATTTTCCCCACAACAGCAACCCTGTGAGGTGAGTTGGGCTGAGAGAGAGGGGCTGGCCCAAGGTCACCCAGCTGGCTTTCTTGGCTAAGGCTAACAATTATAATTGTTGTCTCCATTTCCGAGTTGCTGCTTTTCACCTAGCTCCAGTTAGTGAAGCTCACAGTTAATTAAAAAAAAAAAGTTTATAAATGGTTGAACTCTCCCTGATGAATAAACAACAGTACTCTCTGCAGTACTTTTGCAAAATCCGGAACTATTTCTTTCTTCCTAATCCTATTTTAGGGAAATAAGGGCGATTCTGGTTCTACAGGACCGATAGGACCAGCAGGCCTTCCTGTAAGTACAGACCCAATATTCCTCTCTGATGAATTCTCATTTTGTACCAATTATATTCTTCTGGGGTATCTTTTTAGAAAATGCTACAGCAGTATTTCTCAACCTTGGTAACTTTAAGTTGTATTCAACTCCCAGAATTCCACACAGCTTGAAGTTGCCAAGGCTGAGAAATGCTGTTCCAAATACTTGAAATGCTCTCTCCACAAGCAGAAACAATCAAAATGTTCTTCTTTCTTGCTAAGAAATTGTAAGGCTCAAAAATGAACGTGATACTGGCCAACGTTCAAGAAAAAGGAGCAAGCCCGCACAGCTTGGTTCTAATCTAAAAGGTTTACTGAAGTTACAAGGTCAGAAGAATTTCTCCAACTGCCAGCCCAACACCTGGACTTCCAAGATAAGCATAAAAAGTCTTCACAAGAGGTTGGACCTTTGGTGTTTGTATTTTGCGCATACGCAGAGACTCCAAACTCTTCACTCCTGGCTTAGCCCCTCCTTCCCCACAGCCAATCTGCTTTGATTTAAATTCAGGGATGGGAAAAATGTTCATGCAGATCAACCATCAATGCAAGAAATGACAGTTTATATACTGAAGTGTGATCGGTTAGCTGCAGTTAGTTCTGAATGTATAAAAACTGGGTAGAACCCCTTTTGAAATTCTAATGCAGAATACCTGAAAAAATATAGATTATAACAGAGTACACTTTTTGGACCTTTACAACAATTCCAGGTTTGGGGCAAACTGACTTTCACTCTTATTCTGCATATTTTGAAGTGACATCACTTGTTCAAAGTCATAAAAATATCTTGCAGGGCTTTCAAGGCTCACCAGGTGAAAAGGGAAATCGGGTAAGTTTTCAGTTAAGCTTGTTTGCATACTTCTGTTTTTAAGAAATGGTGGAATGATTAATTTTTATGGCGTAGAAAATGTAACATTCTAACAGGAAGCTGCACATGCTTTTGAGAATTTTGATAACAGTACTGGTTGGTAAAAAATAAGTTTGGAGTATGTTTCATGAATGTCTTAGTTGGACTGAAAATGAACTTGCAACACATATTTGGTTGCTAATTAGACATAAACCATGCCTCGATTTATCATGAACCCAAGGCTGATATCAGATATTAATCATTCTACTTCTGGTCATGCTCCATAATGTCTTCTAGATATAAATACAACCTTTAATATCAGGATGGCTCCATACTAAGTAACCTAGCAAGACCCTGATATTTTTTTAGTTGGTTTTAAATTTATATAAAATTTGGACACACAACATTCAGTCTTTGTTAACTAAAGCTTGGATTTTGTTCCAACAAGTTGGTTGACTAATGAGACATGTGACAGAGTCAGATAAATCTCTGTCCAGCTGGATATGAACCTTGAATGGAAAGATACATTTAATTGGAATAAGCCACTGGGAGAAATTATACTGGTTCTAGCTGTGACTCATAATGCAAGCGGGCGGAAATGCAAGGACATTTACTAGGAACAAAAATCCAAAGTATCACAATGTAGCCTGTGGGTGGTATGTTTGCAAAATAATTAGATAGAAAGGTTTGCATTAGACCAAACATCTACCATAGCAGGATTAAATCATGCAAAAATAATCACTTAGCCTTTAATACTGAAATACGTTCTTTGTCTTGTCCACATGTTGATGTAAAAGGTTGCTAAAAAGTCTGATGTTTAGTACACATCAATTTTTTTTACAAGAAAAGGCTGCTTCTCAAAGATGCAGATATTGTCCTCCCAGATAAATTATAGGGGTAGCCTAATTCTACACTGATTAAGCTAGACCCATTTCAGTATCTATTGAAGGAAGCTGCGTGAAAGGCTGGTGAAAAATGCAAGATCATTCTGGTCCCTTAATTTGATTCTGGTAATTCCTCCTCTTCTGCATGGTATTTCCTTTCAGTCTTACTGGAAGGAAAGCAACCAGTACGAACCAGTAAAGGAGAAAGAGAGCCATGGGAAGAAAAAGTCTCAGTACCTCGTTTCTTTCTATCCCTCCCAACTTCTCTTTCATAGAGATCCAGCAGCAGATCTCATTCTGATCCAGAAATTTGCTACTCCTTTCTTTTCTGCTGTTCCACTTCATTGTTACCCTTGAAGGATGCGGTAATCTCTTAACACAATGCAGTCAAGACGGTGTGGTAACATAAGAGCTAAGGACAGCAGAACATTTTTGGAGCAAACCAACTAAAAAAAAATCAATGCTTAAGCTATCCGTTCAAGTGGAATTTGCTATTTCAACTTGTTATTTCTCTTCTCCTGTCTATGTGTGTGTGTGCGCGTATGTCTTTGCCTTGCTTCCACAGGTCCGCCTTTGTCCCCCTTATCCCTTCCTGCTCTTCTGCCTTTTCTCCTGAGTCTTCCTTCCTCTTCCTGCGCATTCTGACTTCCTCTGGATTATCCTTCCTCCATGCCAGCGTTTGATCCTGGGTGACCTCTCCTTTCCCATCATTTTTTTTCCTCCTGCCAGCTTACTGTTTCAATCCCATTCATTTCTCCCTTCCAAAATTAAAAATAAGGGTGGGAAAATCTATTTCAACCTAATTTTATGTTGTCATCTAATCCTTACTCCAAATACTAAATGAAATTTCCTTCCCGGCAATCCCACTGACATTTTATATCCATGAGCACGTATCAGAACCTGCATATGTTACTGACATTCTCAATGGGTCCAAAAAGGGAATATTGTTCTCTTACTAAATATTGGTCCTTGACTTGATGTTGGCTCTGTTCAAAATAGACTGTCCTCAGAGACATTCAAGGTGATTTTTCAGTTTTTGTGCAGGAAGTTGGCATCAGGCCCACGGGCTCTGTTTTTATCCCATCAAAGTTCAATTTAAAAAAGTTAAAAAGGACACAGTAGTTTTACGTTGCTTTGGTAACTTACCTCCCTTATGAAATCAGAATCACAATAGAACCTAGCTGCCTATCAGTTTAAAAAGGGATATTTTGAGCTAAAGCCAGCATTAACTTGTATTCTTTTCAGGAAGCAAGCCATTTTTAAAAAATTCTTTTACATTTCTTCTTGAAAAGCCTTTAAAAAAAACAGGGCTAAATATAAGTAAATGATCCAATTATAATCTGCCCATACCACATATGCAAAGTTAGACTATGGGGCTCAGTTAAAGGTCTATCTACCCATCTTTGTGCCAGAAGGAAATTATAGCTGCATAATATTTGCTGTCCCCATTGCTGGGTCCCACATTGCCACAAGCAAGATGTTGCCCAAAGTCTTATCTTTATTTACAATATGCAGGACATGTTAAGGAAAGGGATTAATGGACTCTCTAACTCTGTTTTCCACCAAGATAGTGAGAAAATATCCACCCTTAATATCGATGAAGCTGGGATAAGGAAGAAGCAAGTCAAATCAGATAGATGGGATGAGATTTTCAATATCAAAATTTAATTCTGGGTTTTGCATGGATGGGTCCAGTAGTAGCCTAAACAGATACTTTACTCAGATACTCAGAAAATTTTATTGGCCAAGCATGGTTGGACATACAAGGAAATTTGACTTCAATACAGCAGCGCTCAGTATACTTACAACATCAATAAACAACAGTATAATACATACAATGTTCGTTATTCAGTAAGTGTGCAGCCAGTAGAAAAGAAGTATTAAAAAGTGTAGAATGAATGGCATGTATACAGTAGTGAACTAGAAGAGAGTGAGCACTGTATCAGTCAGCTCCTGGTCCCTTTTAGGCTACTTTTAAGGGTTTTACCACCCTTTCAGAAATGCAGAGGACTATGCAGGAGGGAAACTTACACTATACTGTACAGCTCCAGCACCCCAGCCAGTGATGGTGGGAATCTTACTTCTGTTTCACTAACCAATTACACATATTATGTGTACAGGTAGTCTTTGACTTATAACCACAATTGGGACCAGAATCTCAGTTGTTGAGAGAAGCAGTCGTTAAATGAGATGCCCGTGTGAGTGCTCCACTCAATGATTGCAACCCTGCCACTTCCAGTTGTGGTTGTTAAGCAATCTCCTGGATTGGTTAGCAGATGGAGAAAAAGCTGCCTGCTAGTGCCTAGCTTGTGCTTCATTTGTGGAAAGGAACACCTACTCATTTCTGCAGCCTATGTGTAGAAGGAAATGCCTTAGAAGGAAAAGAAAAACAGTTGGGCTGCAGAAACAGAACTCAGATAACAGCTAAAAGACAACTGGGAATGCTGTGTAATGCAGCAACAGGGAATCTCCTCCACCATGCAACCTGTTAATACTTGACAGGTGAACAATCCTTACTGTTAAGTTCAGGTAATTTTTTTAACATGGGTTTAGGGCTCTTTCAATGAGTGCTAAATCTGTATTTAAAAATA
The DNA here is from genome assembly GCA_032468055.1 of Acrochordus granulatus. Taxonomy (NCBI): domain Eukaryota; kingdom Metazoa; phylum Chordata; class Lepidosauria; order Squamata; family Acrochordidae; genus Acrochordus; species Acrochordus granulatus. Next base: position 135,958 of record JANHZU010003319.1, read on the forward strand.
GGCAAAATGATAGCTATGAGGTGAATGCACAATATAATGGGGTCTCATGGACTGGAGAAAAGAAAGTATGCCCGCATCAGTTGGCTTCAGCTCCAACATAATGGACAGTAAAGCATGTCAGATAGTATCCAAGGCAAGTCAGTATTGGAATAGGAAGGAAAACAAGAGGAAGATAAAGGCAATGTTACAAAAAAGGAAATTGCTGGGGCGTATCTGTGTTTATTTAACACATGGGAAGAAATGCCCAGCAACAGCAGTATTGCTGATTGCTCCCATGAAGTCTCATTCTCATGCATAGGATTTCAAAAAATCAGACTAGATATATACGTCCTGGGAGAGAAGAAACACTAGGAACAGATCTTTAGGATTTGTTTTTTTGTTTGTTACTGACTATCTGAAAAAAAGAGCAATGATTTCTATGTGAAATAAAATCATTTATCTCCTTGTATCTTCCTGAGATCCGAGATTTCCACCAAACTTAACAGAATGACTGCTGAACAAGCATGAGGAACTATTGGAATATCTCGGCCTCACTCTTGCCATCTGATGGAGGAACATGGGGGAACAATTCCCTTTAATTCTTCTAACCTGAAATTTTAAAGCTGGCTTAAAATGCATTCATTTCAGTGCAAAAGTAAAATTCCCCAGTGTCCATGCAAAACTGTTTCCTGCAAAAGTTTAAAGAATCAAGCCTTTGGAGTGACTATTTTATAGTATTGTATTTTGTTTCTATAACTCAAACATGGATTAGATGGTCCGTTTATGTATTTTTTTTAATAAACTATTATTCACAGGGGGAAAGGGGCAAGAAAGGCTCTAGGGGGCCTAAAGGGGATAAGGGAGACCAAGGAGCACCTGGATTAGACGCACCGTGTCCATTGGTATGTTTCGTTTCATCAAAGTTTTGAACTAAGCCACTGGGGGAAAAAGAAGGAGTTAAGCACTAAAAGTTTATTACTTAGAAGACTAAATTTTCATTCATCTATACTGTTGGACATGGAAAGAAATATAAATTAAGTCTTGGAAGCAACCGGATTCCAGAGAAGTAGAAAACCTTAACCCTTCTGCATTCACTTCTTTAAACATTAAGGCCAATTCATCTGAAAACTTGATCCCTCGTTTGAATGTACTAACTATGCCAGGTGAATTGTGCCACACTATGGTGTTATGGCACAATATGAAAATTCTGCGTCAGCCTTGGATCTGTAATGTGTTCAAGCCGTTGAGTGGTGTTGTAGTCATCAGGTGAATATGCCTAAATCACAAGGGAATCTAAAACACCTTCTTTTTTCCCCATGATTGGTGATTAAAGGATGTAATTGAAAATAATTTGTGGTTGATAATGATGCAAGGCACTCAGTTTACGATCCCCTCAGAAAATGACCATGGTTTGAAGCAAAGAAGAATATTCTTGATATGGAACTACAGTATTTTATTAATGGTCTTTTTAATTACCTATTCCAATATTCTAAAGCTCTCTGAAGATTAATTTCAAACATGGGCCACTTATAAAGACCTTTATTATTAATTATTTAGCTTCTGTGTCGAGAAGGAAGGCTGTGTCTAGGAGATCTCCTAAGTTTTTATAATTAAGCAATATTTTCTGGTTATTCCAGAAAACAAAAAGTGACTTATCTTTCTTCACCATGGTATACAAATATACTGGGTGTATAAGCTGAGTGTGTTTAGTCTGTAATTGTTTATAGAGTTTCTCCACCAAGAAACTGCAGATCATCTACACTGATTAAAGTAATTCTAGCGGTTGATTTCATGAACAGGGACTCCGAGGTTTTAAAGGCGAGAAGGGTGAGCCGGGGTTACCAGGGCTGGACGGGCTGGATGCCCCTTGCCCATTGGTATGGTGTTACCTTCCCTTTCCTGCATGTTCTAGATTTTGTTGGTTCACATGCTTTTGCATGATCCTTTCCAGATCTCTAGCTGCTTTCCAGATCATTGATGCTCAGCGTGCTTCCAGGCAGCCAGTACCAAGGACAAATAGCCTCTTGTAGATAATTTGATTTCCCACACCTTCGTAAATTTGTTAACACTGAGACTAAAGATGGGGTGCAGTGATAGGATGATGACAGTGCTAGAATCTCCTCCATGGACAGAGTATAGTTACACAGCAAACTCATGTCTGGAATCACTCAAAGCATCACGCATGAATGTAGTTGCTATTGCCATTTTTCTTGCCCTTCTGGATCCTGGATTTAAAAAGCTCAACTTGCTTTACTTCTTCATTAACCCTACACTGATAACAATACCCGCCTTAAAGAAGGTATGTCCAACCTTGGCAACTTTAAGATGTGTGGACTTCACTGGCTATGCTGGCTGAAGAATTCCAGGAGTTGCAGTCCACACATTTTAAAGTTGCCGAGGTTGGACATGCCTGCCTTAAACATTTGCCTTCACCCAAATGATCCAAATGGTGGGAAGAGGGCTCTTTGAGAACCCGCCATCCAAAGACCACAAACACGGTCATTTTTACCATTTATTCTCGCCCTTATTTATTGGAAGCAGCCTTTTTTCTTTTCCAGTCGACAACCTCCTCTCGGAAGTGATAATATTTGTAAAAATCCATGCTGTTTTTCATTCATACAAGTTAGATTTAGAACAACGCTCAAAGATAAAACAAAGACAATGAAACATGTCTTAAACACAACTTAAACACTTACAAAAAACACTATTTAACTTACTTTATTTTTAATCTCTAGATGTTCTAATAGGACTCTTAACTCTTTCTATACCAACTCTTTTCTGTAATGTTGGAGAAGTTTGCATCAATTTGGGAACAAGATCCTTCAGTAGTATTTACAATGCTTTGTAGTATTTATTTGTGGAATGAGCACAGAGAAATTACCTGCTTTGATTTATTTTCATAAAAATGAGAAACCTCCTTGAAGTGACTCAAATACAGGAACAATGGAAATTGTTATAAAGGAAAATGCCAAATTGCGTTTCCTATGTTACTTTGAAACATTGTTTGGTAAAAACATGCAGCATTGGGTAATGTCACCTTTTGTTAATTTCAAAAGGCATAAATTAAATTCTTAATCCATGTAAGATTTTAAAACGCACAAATTATTTGAGCAAGGGAGAAATGCACCACCGTAGGATAACATTAGGAACGTGATTAGGAACACATGAAATATGAAAAGGATCAGGTTTGCTTCAACTATTTCTGAGAATTGGGTAAGACCCTCAATAGCGCTATTAGCATTAAACAAAGAATTGCACCGAAGAAACCCAGATTAAAATCTCGAATCCTACTGACTTAAATGCATAACCATTTGTTCATGTTTGCTCATTCTGCATAAACCCTAATTTAAAGAATTAATGCTTGCTTTTCTATACAATTGGGAAATTATATATGTGTGTGTACATGTGCATGTATCTCACTGAATATATTGGCAGTCGCAGGATGAAGCCTCAAAAATGTTAAGTATATCTAACTTCAATAAGAATTAACACAGTTGAGGTTGAGGTTGGTTCCAATTGGTTTTTTGCCAAATTCTCTGCCGGATAGTCTTCATTTATTGGTGTCATATCATGAAAGACATATTTTAATCATTTGTATAGGACTAGAAATACAATTCAGAAAAAAAATAAGAATTTCATAGTTTTCTTTACATTCTCAAATTAATATGCTTCCTGACTCAAGCATGCAAGCCACTCATCATCTGCTTTTCATTCTATTGTTTACAGTTCAACTAATCCGCATTCTATGCAAATTTAGTGATTATGCTTTTTTCAAAGTACCTATTTTTTTCTTTTTACTAATGTGTGTTTCTATTCCCAGCTTTTGCAAAGAAATATACTTTTGTGACTGTATCCTGCTGTTGATCCCTGAGTTGTAACTCTTATCACACTCTCTCTAACTTTGAGGTTTATGTGCCATGTTCTACATAATTCATTCCCACCAATGGGATCATTGTACCAATGGAATATTTTTCCACTTCTTGTTCATAGAACCTTAGCTATTGAATTTTGCAGATGTAAATATTAGGAAACGGCAGCGTGAATAACATTGATTTAGAAAGTACCTGATTATGTAAAGGCCAAAATTGTTACTCAGCACACCTCAGTTCAAGGATTCTGCACCAGCTCTGGACCTCTGTGATCCCAGGATGTCAACATTATTTGGGATTGGAGTCAATTTTTCTCAGACTCCACTGCCACATGGAAACTGCCACACGGCAGTCATTTTCCTTTTTTCTGGAAACCCTGTAAGTATATGGAGCATGTGGACAGTTCCCATGAGTGGAAACTCTTTGCACAACGAATATTCTTGCAGGGTTTTTAAATGGAAAGGTAGCTTGGTAGTATTGCAGCTCTCCCTCAAAAAAACATATTTTTATATGAGGAGGGCATATAAATTGATAAATCCATACAGTATGAAGGATGTGGTGGTATTGGGGAAAATATTTTATTTTTTATTTCTGTTTATGTGGAGAATGGGGAGGAGAAGGCATGTTTACTTCAAGACCTATCATAGCTCATAACAGGACAATTAATGAATCATATTCATTAATCATATACATCAATCACATTCATTAATCATATTCATTAATGAGTCTTAATTCTTAGCTTTTCAGAAGGAGCAGGGATTAAGACTGTCACAAACTAGTTTCAAATTACTTTTAAAGGAATGAAAAGAGAAAATAATCTTTCTCTCTCTCTCTCTCTCTATATATATATATGTATGTATGTATGTATACAGTTTTTGTTGTTCAGTCGCGCAGTCATGTCCGACTCTTCGCGACCCCATGGACTGCATTACGCCAGGCCCCCCTGTCT
>JANHZU010003320.1:72835-83708 GCA_032468055.1 Acrochordus granulatus
GCTTTACGAGAATTTCGCGCTAAGAGCGTTCTTCCGGAACGGATTAATCTCGTCTTGTGAGGCACCACTGTATATGCATACTCCTTGAGTAATGAACTGACTTTAGTAATGTCATTCAATAATAAAATAAGAATAATATTGAAAACTAATTAATGAAATAATTGGAAGCAAAAATTTCATAGTTTTCAGGATTGCTACATTTTTTAGATATCAGTAGTCCCCAACTTACTATCACAATAGGGACCATTCGTAAGCAGTGTAGTGGTTAAGTGAAGCATCACATAACTGTACCCAATTTTATAAACTTTTTTCCTGTGGTCATTAAGCAAATTACCCATGGTCATTAAGCAACACATCATGTGACCACAATTTATAGCCTCCTTCCAGTTTCCGTTTGACTTTAATTGTTGGAAGCCTGGTTGGGATGTCGTGCATAGTAATCACATGATCATGGGACACTGCAATGTTTGGAAATCCAGGTTGGCTGCCAATTGCAGCACGTGGTGTTATATTTTAAGTATGATACAATGGTTGTATGTACAAAGACTGGTCATAAGTCACTTTTTTCAGAGCTATCATAACTTGAACAATTGTAAAACAAATGGTCATTAAATATGAACAATCTGTAAGAGCTTCAGAGGTGTTCATCATCTAGATAATGATGTCTACGATCTGAGATATAAGTAGTTAGGCAGTCTATTTTTATTGCAACATATTCTCTTGATGGCTATTTTTAAAAAAATTCCTGCTTTTCCAGAATGAATCCTAGTTATATTTGTTTGCTGACTTGATGAGAACTTTTCTCTTTCCCTAGGTGCACAACAGCAATTCATCTGCAATGAATCCCTCATGTTACAGAACTTGCCAGTATGTGGAAAATCCTTTGAAGAGATGATGCATAAAGTGGACTCGAAAAAATGGTGCAATCTGACAGAATTCATACTGTAAGCTTTGCAATTTGAAGAGATGGACAAGTGCTGACTATTAAAATGATCATTTTTTTTTTTTATACTAAAAGTAAACAATTAGTATAGGCTAATACTAGAATGTATGGACTGGATGCAGGAGGAACTGTAGCAATGGCTCCGCATAACTGCTCAGGAGTTTTCTTGTCAGCAGTTCCCCATTTCCTGACTTACAACAAAATCCACACTGTTATGTACAGTTATTCTATATTACACTTTGGGTTTTGGTTAGACTTAACAAGAAATGGTATCCACTAATACTTTAAAGAATGATATCACATATAGAATTTTTGAGAATAAAGAACAGCCTGAATAAACAGGAAATTGGCTTCCTGTTGCATTTAGGAACTGATCTACTGAAGTTTATTATTGTGATTAGAGATAAACTCAGAGGGATTTATCTCTGAGCAATCATCCTGTAGATAGGGGTATCTGAAGGCCTGAAAATGTTTGTCCCTTGTGGACTTGTAGGTTTTTGTGCAAGAAGCAGAATTTAAATATAGTTTTGTGCTATTTAAAGGACAGATCCAAAACTTTGGATTATATTTAGAATTATACTTAAATTTTTAGTGAGATGACATTTAAATTTTTGTTAAGAGATTTTGATGGAATATTTGCAAGTAGGAAGCAAACAGATTCTAACTGAGCAGCCTTTGGTGTACTGATAAGAAATGGAGAAATAAGCTTGAATACCAAGTACAATACAAAGAGCAGGAAAGTAAAATATATTCTATTGTCTCAACAGCAGCCTGTGAGCAAATACAGATACATTCCACAAAAGGATATTTTTAAATCAACACCAAAGTAGGGAATTTAATCTTACACTGTGTTTGGCAGAAGATGATTTATAAAGATTCTTGAAATAGAAGGGGGAAATTTATTATCCTGTTTATCCAGATCAAGGAGTCTTTGTTTAAGTTCTTGCAGAACTTTTCTGTTTTTCTAGGTGCACAACACCTAGGGAAACAGAATTTATATTTTAAAAGGGTTGAGAAACACAAAAAGAAAGATGTTATCTTGAAGGAAATGAACTTGCAGGTTAAAACAAATTGAGCCAGTGACTTGCCTCCAAGTTTTGTCTTAACAAAAATTTGGATGTGAAATAATGAGTTGAGCTACAAAGGGTTTTAGCCAAAGTTCCAGCCAAAAGTGCATTCAGGATAGAGTAGAGAACTCTGAATAAAATTCTACTGAATTTTGATCAAATTGCTTCTAAATATAATGAATTTCAGAACAAGAGTAAGCACAAAGCTGACCGCCAAATAATAGCAGTGTAGCAATTTATATTAAATAGTTTAAATGCAGTAAGAATTACACTGTTTCCATTGCAGATGACGAATCTGATAAGGTTGGCAGATTTTGGAGGACAGGATGTATCTTTGTGTGCATGATATATCCAGGGAGCAGAAAACAGAAAGAAATTGCTTAAACATTTGAACACATTTATCTATTTGATTGGGAGGATGTTAATTTCATGAAAACTAAGAAAAAGATGAAATGAATACATCTTAATGAAGCTTGTCTGATGATTGTTTGGAAGTGAAGGTGTAGCATTAACTAGAAATGAAAAAAACTAAAATATATCAGAAAGTATATACTAATATCATCTAGGTTGTTGTATGTATGAAAATATGAATAACTGCGATGAATAGCAATAGTGAAAGAACTGATAGAAGTTGATAGAAAGCATGGATTTTGGGAAAAAATGTACACAGAAGAAAAAGAATAAAAGAAACTAAAGCAGAGAAAATATGAGTCCTGTATGAAAAGTTTCATTATTTCCTGTCTCTTGTTGCTTTTAACAAAAGAAAGGTTTAGTATAGAAATATAAATTATAAATAGATTATATTTAATTTATATATATATATATATATATTCTGATAATTTATATGAAAACTATATTAAATCCACTCACATATCTTTTCAATATTTGGGATGGTGTTAATAGCTATTGATAGTTCAATGTTACTCCATCCATAATTCTTGAGGCACTTAATCCCTTAAATCTCTTCATCCCTCCACTGTATATTCATCGGGTTGTCAGAAAAATGTATTTGTTATGACCAGCATATTCTCTTGACAAAATTCTGTTATCCTTTGCCCTGCTTTATTTTGTACTCCCAGGCCATACTTGCCTGTTATTCTGGTTATCTTTTGACTTCCTACTTTAACATTCCAATCTCCAATGCTGAAAATAACATATTTTTTTGGTTTTAGTTCTAGAAAATGTTTAGGCCTACATAGAACTGGTCAGCTTCAGCTTCTTCAGCATTAGTGGTTGGGACATAGACTTGGATTACTGTGATATTGGATGGTTTGCCGTGGATTTGAACCAAGATCATTCTGTTGTTTTTGAGATTGTACCCCAGTACTGTTTCTCACTGTTTTATTAACTATGAGGGCTTCTCCATTTCTTCTAACCAATTCTTCTCAGTAGTAAATATAGTGGTCATCTGAATTAAATTTGCCCATCCCCATCTATTTTAGTTCATTGATTCCCAAGATGTCAATGTTCAATCTTGCCATCTCATGTTTGACCACATCCTACTTACTTTGTTTCATAGATTTTACATTTCAGGTTCCTATGCAATGTTGTTCTTTACAGCACTGGATTTTCCTTCCAGCTCCAAGGACATCTACAACTGAGCATTCTTTCAGCTTTGGACTGGCCACTTCACTCTTTCTGGAGCTACTTGTAATCACCTTCCCCTTTTCCTCAGTAGCATATTGGACACCTTCTGACCTTAGGGACTCATCTTTCAGCATCATATCTTTTAGCCTTTTGTTACTGTCCATAGAGTATACTGGCAAAGATACTGGAGTCGGTTGTCATTTTTCCAGAGTCCTGTAGTCCAGTTTTCATCATCTGGCATGGTCCTTGTTGAACTGGGTGATGACTGAGTTGGTATTGTTCTTAAGTTACGTCTTAATGTATTTTTTATGGGAAGGAGACACTCTTTGTCTGGCTCTTCTGATGAGTCTATCCAGTATGGTTGAACCTCAGGCATAGCCATCATCTTCCTCAGAGAACACAAGCCCTGCAACCACATTAAGGTGTGCCTCACAGGAAGTTTTTATGACACATATGGTGGTTAATAGTTCACAGAAGCTAATACCATAATATTGATCTTTAGGATGTCATAAGATTCTTTATTACTTCCAATTCATGTATCATCAGTTAGCAAATTCTTCTCCTGCAAAGAGAGAGAAAAATGTTATAACCTATGCTTGTGACTTTTGTTCTTGCTGCCAGAAAACCTGCTACAAAATAAGCTTGGTAAAGATGTCTTGCAATAATAGCTGAAAAAATTATGTGGATCATCTGGAAGTTTCAGAAAAGGTGAAATGTTGTTCATAGGCTGTTATGGGAGATTTTCTAGATGCTACAAGAAAATTGCCTGCCAATATTACTCCTCTGAATGACATGCTAAACTGAAAGACTGACAAACAACTCAAATCTTTTAATTTTATCTGCTAAGCCACAGTTTTTATATTTAAAAATATAAAAACTTTTTTATATTTTATGTTATTGATTTGCTATCAATAACAAACAGATATTTGTTTCCACTGAGTTTATTGTATTTATGTTTGCAATCAAACTAGGAGCATAACTGGAAGCTAGCGATAGCTGCTTAAATATTGTACCACTGCTGAATCCTATTTTGCCGCAGAAACAAAACCTTCCTTTTATCATCACCATTTTAATTAAAAAAAAAAAACTAAGAAAAATGATTGATGAATTCTTCCAGCTTTTGTTTCCCTCCCAGCAAGTGTTGCCTATTGGTGAGAAAACAATTACTTTTGCTCCTATGTGGTGGGGGAGGGTAGGCAGGTACCTGGAAGACTGCATGTCTTGGAAGACAGCTATCCAGCATGCAGACATAGAGAAAGGGGCACAAGGTGAAGAACAACTGATAGTTATTGAGTTCCATTCTCAAGTTGTCTGCAATTAGTAAGTGTAGTTGTGTCTCAGTGTGCAGAGACTCCTAGAATGATAGCTGTAGAGCAAGAATATAATAGGCAATTTGAACTCATTCCCTCCCCTCCAGTAATGAAATAATAAAAAGTGCAGCCATGCAAAAAGCTTGTTAGCAGAGGCAATAGAAAATTTATAATATACTCAATGATAACAGAACCAACTACACACAGATGGTACTACTTGGCTCTCTTCTCCATTTTAAATCAAACATTTTATGTTCCAGAATAATTACTGTCAAGGTAATACTACTCTGTTCTGTAAATGCAAATTTAATTATTTTTCAAAAAAAAAATAAATTTAAACCTAAGTTCGTAAGAATCCATAGAGGGCAACCAGATGGGAAGGGCCATCATTCCAGTGGTCCAAAGTGGCTGTTTGTTATTGGGTGGACTTGTAATTACATAACTAATAAAGCTTACTTAGATTGTATCTATTGCCAAAATTGAACAAAGTAAAACATACTTTAGGTTGATATGAGCTAGGGGTGAACCAAAGGCAGTATCATGAGGACATAGTAGAAGAAAATGTTACTAGAACCTATCTGTGCTGCAATTAGTGGAATGTAAGATGAGCTCTAGTATTAAAACATTGCTTAAAAAATTAATTAGCCAAACTGTTCTTAAATGAGTGAAATACTAATGTTCCCCCACAATGACTGAACATAGCAGAAAGATTCAGCGTTTTTTACCATATTGTTATTGCGTCTCCATGATCTGGGTTAAATTGGGATATGTTATTGTTACCTTATGCTTTCATTACTTTACAGTGATGAAAAATATATATGCTTGTGCAAAAGAGAAATATTTAGTTATCAGAGAATGATACAGCTGGGTGGCTATGGTGCTTTTTTCTGATCACTTGATCTTATCTGGGAAAAGAAAGAGAAGCTAAATATTTTCCAGGTGGCTGCTCTCAATCTTTAGAAGTACTGAAAAGCCATTTAATCCAGGGAAATGACAAATTTGTTGAGGTGAAACAGTGGAATTATATAGGAATTCTTAGAGGTTGTGTTTTTGGACATTTCAGTTCAATTCTCTTTGTATCAGAGGAGAAAAATAGGCAGTTTCAAACCATTTTCCTAACACAATTGGAATAAGCTGCTAATTTTATTATTTGGCAGATATTTTAATTAGTAGAGGAATTAAATGATACATTAACTTTTTTAGAATATGTGTATACTATAGGAAAGAAATGTAATAGCAGACATGCTCCAAGAGGGAAAACATTTCCTTGGACTGTTTTGACTGGTGTTTGTTTTTATTTTTAATTCCTATTGTGAACAAATGTAAATATTTTTGAATTGAAAGAAAATATACATAATGATTAATCAAACTACGTGATATCTTTTAGAAAGTAGATAATGTTGTTTTACTGATCTAAGAATATTGTCCAAAGAAACGTCCTGCTGAGTAAATGTGTTTAAATTTGAATGTTGATTGATATTAATATTTCAAAACAATATCTTTAGGTCAAAAATGAATGAAAAAGAATCATGGCCAACAACTGGTCCATAAAGTTATCCCTTAAGATTTGTTGTCACATATTATTTTTTTCAATAAATTGTGAGTTTTAGTGAGTTCCTTGTTCCGAGCCAAGATCAGTCCCAGTATAAGTAGGAAACTGTATGATCAGCACATAATTATTGGGATGCTTAAAGTTGAGTCTTCTATGCTGACAGCACGATGAGAATTTATCATTTCTTATTATAAGATTGTACAAAATAAAATTAATACTGTGAGTAATTTTTCCTGATATTGTTACATATTACTTTTCTTGCAGCATAATTAACATTTAAAATGGTTTGTAGTATGTGTGAGTTGAGAGATACATGGGAGTTAAAGTGAGAACAATGTTAGGAATAGTAGTTGACAGTATAATAGCTTTCAATTAATAGGAAAGGAAGTTGCTTGTGCTTTATATATTGATTAATTAAATATAATTGAATAGTCACCCAACTCACATTTAAGTGATTCCAGTTGGCTTATAAAATTTAAAAAATCCATCATGTCCCCCTTGCCCTGTCCTTTATTTTATTAAGCATATAATTGCTTTATATTCTCCTTGTTAACTGGTTATATTTCTTGCTACCTGATTTGTATAGTCAGTATATAGCAGTGTAGCATATATAGTATGTATGTTAATACTTCACAAATGCTCTTAAAATTGTCCTTTTTTAATATTCTTTTTCAGTAAATTCTAGACTTTGAGATTGGAAACCTAGTGAATTCCCATTTTTTTTCAGTGGCAATGGTTACTACGGCTCCTGGGAAATTAGTGCCCTTTATCATTATGGAGCTTGCTTGGTTCTCTGGCTATCAGCCAGTTGCCACAATCTGTTATTTTTTTTGCTTATCTGTAGGAAATGCCCATTCTTGAGAAAACATATTACAAAGGAAAGCACACTGCTCTTTTATTGTCCTGTTCCAGATCAGGGTTAGGGTTTGGACTGTCTGGATCAAATTCCAAAGGGAATAATCACAGCTAAGAATGGGAAGAAACTGAAATAGTGGATATATTTGATAGTGTTGCCTCTGAATTTTGAGTTGTAATGGATTGTTTTATCAATTCACCATTAAATTAAAATGGGTAATGAGATAGATGTTATAGATGTTATAAAATGCTGACAAACTTGCCCTCTTTCTAAAAAGATGTTAACTGAATGAATTAAAAAGTGATTTATTATAGCATATACAATCATATCATAAATAAAACAATGTGGTGCTGAATATATAAATAAAACCTCGCTATCATAATGATTTGTGATGGAAAGTAAGCATTTAGGCAGAAGACAGCCTTATTGCAATGTTTTGCCTTTTGATCTCTCTTCAAAATGTCATACTACAAATGGTTTTTAAACTTTTTTTATATTTTATATTTTATTTATTTATATCCCACCTCTATTACAACTCAAGGCAGTGAACATATTCAACATACTTTCCTCCTCCTATTTTTCCTATAACAGCAACCCGGTGAGTTGAGCTGAGAGAGAGTGACTAGTCTAAGATCACCCAGTGGCTTTCATAGCTAAGGTGAGATTAGAATTTATGACCTCCCGATTGCTAGTCTGTTACCTTAGCTACTAGACCAAACTGGCTCTCATATGCTGCTGATTTGAACAAACTAGAGTACGTATTGGATAGTCAAACATTAGCCTTCAAGAGGTATGCATTCAAATTATTTTATAATATATTCAGCAGGCTTCCTTTGTTTAAGCCAAAATGATAGAGAAAAAATTGTTCTTATTTTACATGTCTCCATTTGCTTAAACTAGAAGTTTTATATGTACATCATGCAATAATTGCTCATCAATATATTTTTCAACTGCAACATACTTAATAGCTGAGCATATGGTTTAGAAATAAAGGAAATCTTACAAAAATCATCTGGGGGTATGGAATTGGCTGAAGTTCTAATTTGGAACAATCACTTGAACACCATCTGTATTGACAAAAATCACCAGTCAATTGTCAAAAGCAGCTTAACTTGGAACAGCTGCAATGATACTTTTAACATAATCGACATCTGCCTATATCAGTCCTTGGGAAGGACTCAATAGGTGGACAAAAATGCCAAATCCAGTCTAAACATCTGGCTGACTGTGCGAAGAATAATAGCAATCCTGCATTGAGTCTTGACTTGGTTGTGGTGTTTGTTTGCTCTGAGGAAGATGAGAGCTATGCCAGAGGTTGAACCATACTAGAGGAGTTAGACAAAGAGTGTCTCTCCCATAAAAAATATGATGAGACATGATTTACAGAAACCCAAACTGACTCAATCATCATTCTGATTAAAAAGTACCATGCTATTCAGTTCCTGAATATCTGGTGAAAAAATGAGCTACAGGACAGGATATGAGACTGTTGGTTGAGCAACCAGGACTAACAGTTGTAGAACTATGTGGAAGAAAAGATGTCTACCTGTCACAGATATACAAATATTGAAAACAAGGAAATAAAGATCTATTATTACAAATTAAATCCAACAAGAAGAGAATATTGAAAAGAATGCACTATTTTTAGAAAGAACAACATCCACAAAGAGAAATAACAAAACAGAGGCTAACAGATAAATGTCAATTTATAATAAGAAATAAAGTACAGTGGAACCTCTCAAGAAGATCACCTCATAAGATGAGCAAAAATTTTTAATAAAATTTATTCCACTAGATGAGCGGCAACTTGCAAGATGAGCAAGCTTCATACAATAACTTATGCATCGTGTCAGCATGCTCTGTACTTCCTGTTCAGGCAGCAACTGTGTGACAGTTCTGTTGACGCTGCCACGTGCAGTTTACTCCATTGCTGTCCATGGGCTGTACTGTGAGATATTGCTGAGGGAAAAGGCCCTTTTGCCTCGAGTGGCGGCAGTGCAGCAGATCCTCTGAGCCAGCAGGGGGCGCCGGAGAGCAGCCGGCCTAGCAGCAGCCAAGGCCAGAACCTACCTCAAAGCAGATCCGTAAGTGCTAGATAGTTTGCTCTATTTCTGCTTTATATCGTGTGTTAATCATTGATACTTGTTTCAGATATTAGGGACAATCATTTCTACATCAAATTCTGTTGAAAATGATTTTTTGGTGAATATTTTTGGGGGCTTGGAACTGATCGTCCAATTTTCTATTGTTTTCAGTGAGAAACCTCATTTCGCTTTAAGAGCATTTTGCGCTAAGAGCGTTCTTCTGGAACAGATTAGTCTCGTCTTGTGAGGCACCACTGTATGTTGCTTTAAATCATAGGCTGTTGGACAATCAATATATAAATGAACCTAACATTTAGATAAATAAAAAGCTATAAAAAAGAAGATGCAACATTAAAACATAAGAGATGGATTTTTTAACTTACTGTAAAATTAAGTACTACTTACTATTAGATTATTTTTCCTCTTGCATTTAATCACAATAAATAAATGTTGTTACAAAATATTCCAGACTTACTGCTTTCATTTCAAATGTTATGTTTTCTTTAGGCATTCACTTTCAAAACAATGTATTTTTTATTCTGATGAGAAAACCCAGAATTATATCTGTGTAAATTGTATTTAGATATTCCACAATTTCCTTTCTTTTCCTTGCAGAGTAAGCCGGATGGTTTTGATAATAAAAATGAGGAACTGGAAGGCTGCTTATTACCTGCATTAAAATGGATTATTTATTATTAGAGGTAAAGTTGAAGCTTATTCTTTTAGAAATACTGTACATCCAAACTCTTGTAATCTTTATGTATTTAAATCTCACTCATTAGCATTATGTAATAAAGAGTTAGAAAATTTATATTCTATATCATGCTGATGGATTTATGAAGGAAATGATGTTCTGTCTATTTGTTGGATCTTTTATACTTTATACAAAATGAAATGAATTAATTGTTAACTATTGTAAGGAGGACTAAGTATTATTGAGCCCAGGGACCTGCAGGCTGATCACTATCCAAAAGTTGGCAATTCCACTCTGGTACTTCTGAAAATGGACTGTGCTTGGGTATGTTTTTCTTTATCATTTTACTCTGTATTCTATGTATTTTTGGATACAATAAAACATATTTCTGACAGATTCTGTTTTGGCTCTAATGTGATTGGCCTTGCATTATTTGAGTTATTGGAAAGAATTATATCAAGTTTTCATTAGTAAGCAAAAAAGTGTGCTTTTGGTTGCTGTGTGAACTGACAACACTCTGATTTAGCTTATTTTAAAGCATAATAAGCAAAAGGCCAGTATCCACTTTAGATTGTATGTTGTAAGATTATATAGAATATGAGTAATAGTGAGCTTTGAATTTACTCAGTTGCCTACCTTCCCTTGCGTCAGCCAAGAGGAACTTGAGAGAGTTCTGGTCATAAAACATTTTTTTATTTTTAAATGCATGTCCGCCAAGCCCTCAGAACCTGTGGATATCCCAACTGGGCCTTCTCCAAATCCCAAAGGACAAGAAAACAG
>JANHZU010003320.1:114470-124804 GCA_032468055.1 Acrochordus granulatus
TTGGTAATCATACTATTGTTTAATTTTTTTGTCCTCCATTTTTTGTTCCTAAAATCTGACAACAGAAAAGGAAGTGATGATAATTGCTCTGTAATTCCTGCAAATGCAGGTAGAGTAGCTTTGACTTTTTGGGAAGGAAAAATGCTTTACAGCCATAATGAATTGAGAGGGTAAATTTTTGTTTGGAATTGAAGAAATGCTTCTTAAAAGCTAAGTCCCAAACAAGCACTTATGCACTCTCTTTTGTCATTATACAAAAATTTCTACATATTTGAGAAAGGCCACTGTACACCCTGTTGATTGATATGATATTCTCTGCATTTTGAGGGGGAAGATTCATCTGTGAACCATGCTCTCATATACATAAAATTATATATATACTAAAATTATGTCAGTTGAGTTGAATCTCTCATTCATATTATTTTAAAAAATGACTATATGCATATAAGTATTGCCTAATTCCTAAATAAACTGTAGATTACAAAAGCACTGTAAATCTTCAATGCTGTCTCCTGAAAAGGAAATAAAGCTCTGGAATGGTTACCCTGGAAGTTACTATTTGGTTACTATTGCTAAAGGGAAATTGAGGTTATGAACCTGAATTGGAAACAATGACAGTTTAAAATCGTTTCAATATAGGGATGATTGATGGAGGCATTTTGCATGGTGAACATTTAGCAAAGATGCTATATCTCAGAGATAATATGATGATTTTGAAGTCTTATTTATATCCTTCCTTTATATTTTTACGAATAACTCAAGGCAGTGAGCATATTCAACAAACCTTCCTATTTTCCACACAACAACAACCCTGTGGAGTGGGTTGGGATGAGAGAGAGTGACTGGCCAAAGTCACCCAGCTGGCTTTAATGGCTAAGATGGGACTGGAACTCATGATCTCCCACTTTCTAGCTTGGTGTCTTAACCACTAGACCAAACTGGCTCTGATTGTCAACCTTTTCTAATCCAGAAGCCTTCCACAAATAATATTTTTGGAAAACACAGCTAAGAGTCAGTGTGACCTATATGTCTACATTTATCTCGTTCTTTTCCAAGGCTGAAACTGACTCATCAGGAATGCTTTTAACCCATATCAAGCATGACAAGATGAGTTTAGGAGAGTCGTTTTGAATTTGGCAGCATATAAATTTAATAAATAAATAAATGTGGGCCTGATATTCACACACAGCTTGAAAACTGGTTTGGAAGGTTATCACTTCCCACTAATCCACAATAAGCCTTAAAATGTGTCTTTTCAATTGCTTTTCAATTGGTGCTCATCCAAGAATTTGGGGAGTTTAGAGGAACTTTACCCGTGTGGCTGAACCTTATATCTGTACTGTTTATACCTATCTGTTGAAGGCACAAAGGTCATATTGTATGGATGGGGAATATTTGGAGGAGAGGGAGTGTCAGAAACTCCCTCATGAATGGAATTAAAACATTTGGCTATATTTCTGTTCCTAATTATGTAGATTTTCATATAACACGAAATAGCCTTCCAAATAATTTTAAATCCTAAGAACAAATCAAAAGTACTATCAGCATTATGACTTACAGTAGGCTAAATATTAATTCATGCAAGTATTACATATTATAACAACACTTGATTTTATCATTAAAATACCAGCACAGGCAATCAGTAAACAATTATATTTGATTCCCAGGACCAGTTCATTGCTCATTAGAAGGAAAATGTAACTGAATATTTTTTTTGGCAGTTTTGCGGATGTTTTTATAATGACTCAGATGCACAGTGGTATTTTCAGTTATCTTAATGTCACTTAGATTCAGCTAAAAAGACATTTTAAAATAGTCTGTTTATCTCTAAATGTGCTACCATTCCTTGTCTTTCATATGATTTTTAAGATTTTTTTCTAATGAGATTTTACTTGCATTTTTTATTTATATAAAATACATGGATAAAACCATTGAGAGTTGGGAACTAAGAGTTACATGGAACTGCAAAAATAAAAAGAATTAAAAGGGTGGACTTCTTTTCTTGTCACTGTTTTCAACAACTTTTTTTGCTGATACTGCTGTGTTTAGGATTTAATAGCTGTTGGGGTAAAGGAGAAAAATGATAGGAATGTCTTTAAAATTAACCTACATTTTTATGTTAATTGTTTTCTTTCTTCTTGCGCCTTTGAATATTCCTAAATAAGATTTCTCATGCAAGTGAAACAAAGCCAAGTAAACTGTTTTAATGCAAATATTAACAATAAGAGAATGCTGCAGTTTTTAAAATTTAATTTTTTTTCTGCTTCCTTTATTTTCCTGTTCTTATCCAAAAAAAGGAAGAAATAAGGTAATGAATAGTGGAAACCTTTAATTACAGCTGACATAATGAATGCAATTGCATTGTGACAAGGTCAGGAGGAACATTAACTAGAAAGTAAAATAATTTCATTAGTGGCATTTATTCTAGCCAGGAGAACAAATGTGCAAGTAACTTCCCTACAAATTCAGATCTAACAGTGAATCTGGCTTGCTATTTATAGTTTCCATCTTTTATTTTATTTATTTCTAAAACAATAAAAGTCTTAACAAGGTTTCAAGATTTGAAAGGAAAGTTTCAGCAAAGAAATAAAGCCAGGGCTTGTTTAAAATAAATCTGATATTTTTAACTTACCCATCATAAAAATACAGATTATAAGTAAAGAGATTTGAAAGAAAAGCCTACTGTTGTGACTATTGCCTCTGTCTATGCTTTTTCAGGAATGCTGGCTACAGTTATAGGTTGTGAAATAGTATTTTGGACAGAAATTTGGGGTCTAATTGTTGCCTTTGAGACAGTGTTCCAATGGAGAGATGAGTTATATTAATACCATTGTATTTATTTTTTTAATTTACCAGTTGTTTCAATGTGTATTACAACAAATCTCTTTAAGAAAATTGGAGATATCAAGGGAACATTTTATGCAAAAATGGGCATGATAAGGACAAAAACAGTTGGAACCTAAAAAAAGCAGAAGAGATTGAGGTGGTAAAATACACAGAAGACCTATACAAGAAAGATCTAAATGTCTCTGATAACCATGATGGTGCAATAACTGGTCTAGAGCCAGGCCTCCTGGAGTGTGAAATCAAATGGGCCTTAGGAAACATTACTAACAACAAAGCTAGCAGAAGTGACAGTATTCCATCTGAATTATTTAAAATCCTAAAAATCCTTAAATATGATGCTGTTAGAGTGCTGTACTCAATATGCCAGCAAATTTGGAAAACTCAGCAGTGGCCAAATTTAGTTCCAATCCCAGAGAAGGGCAATGCCAAAGAATATTCAAACTACCATACAGTTGTGCTAATTTCACTCATTAGCAAGCTTATACTCAAAATACTACAAGCTAGGCTTTAGCAGTATGTGAACTAAGAACTATCAGATGTGCAAGCAGGGTTTTGAAAGACAGAGGAATTAGAGATCAAATTGCCAACATTTGCTGGATCATGATGAAAAAATTTCCAGAAAAACATTTACTTCCGCTTCATTACACTAAAGCTTTTGATTGTGTGGATCACAAAAACTGTGGAAATTCTTAAAAAGAAGAGGGTACCAGATCGCCTTCCTTGTCTCCTGAGAAGTAACAGAACCAGACATGGAACAATGGATTGGTTCAACATTTGGAAAGGAGTACAACAAGGCTGTTTATTGTTACCCTGCTTATTTAAATTATATACAGAGTATATCATGTGCAATGCCGTGTAAATCACAAGCTGGAATTAAGATTGCTGGGAGAAATATCAACAACCTCAGATATTCAGATGATACCACTTTAATGGAAGAAAGTGAGTAGGAACTAAAGAACCTCTTGATGAGGGTGAAAGAGTAAAGTGCAAAAGCTGGCTTGAAACTCAACATTAAAAAAAACTAAGATCATGGCATCTGGTCCCATCAGTTCCTAGCAAGTAGAAGGGAAAGAAATGGAAGCAGTGGCAGACTTTACCCTTTGGGATTCAGAGATCACTGCAGCCATGAAATTAAAAGATACTTGCTTCTAAGCTATAGTAAACTTAGATAACATATTAAAAAGCAAGAGACATCACGTTGCCAACAAGGTTCTTATAATCAAAGCTGTATAATAGCATTATTCCCAGTAGTAATGTATGATTATGAGAGATGGACCATAAAGAAAGTTGAGCACCAAAGAATTGATACAAGTGAATTGTGGTGCTGGAGAAGATTCTTGAGAGTTTCTTGGACTATTTCCTTTGATAAGGAAATCAGCCCTAACTGTTCATTGGAAGGACAAATACTGAAGCTCAAATATTTGGGCTGTAGCTCAAATATTTTGGCCGCCTAATGCGAACTGTGATGATTGAAGCAAAAGAAGAAGGGGATGGCAGAGGATGAGACAGTTAGATAGCATTGTAGACACAATGGGAGTGGATTTTGGTGGATTCTGGGAGGCAAGTGCAGGACAAGGAGGCCTGGTGTGCTATGGTCCATGGGGTTGCAAAGAGTCAGATATCACTGAGTGACTGACAACAACATGAGAAATAGTATACTAGACTTTGATTTGATTCAAGAGGATCTTCTCTTCTCATTGTTAAAATATCCAGGTGGATCTGATTAAAGTTCATATTGCATTTTCTTATTTACCTTTAATTAATACGTTTAAGATTAAAAAAAAGGTAAAGTTTACCCCGCCAGTCATGACCGACTCTAGGGTGCAGTGCCCAACCCCGTTTCAAAGCTGCAGAGTCAGTGTTCATCCAAGGACACTTCTGTGGTCATGTGGACAGCATGACTAGATGCCAAAGGCACATGGACACTGTTACCTTTCCTGCTGGAAGAAGCGGTACCTATTTATCTATTTGCGTTGGCATGCTTTCAGACTGCTAGGTTGATGGGAGCTGAGGAGGAACAGCAGAAGCTCACCCTGCTGCATGGCAACACTGGGTCTTGAACTCAGACTGCAGACCCTCTAGCCAGCAAGCTGGTAAGCTGAACTCCTAACTGCTTGCATCACTTTGCCTCCTATAATCTTTATACATTAATATTGAATATGCAAGATGATTTAAAAAATATTCTGTATCTTTTTTAAAACAACAGTAAGAACAACAAAACCAGATGGTATGGTACACACAGGCGCTTCCAAGTAAGTAATAATACCATTACCATTTTAATCGTATAACGAACATCAAGAACAGTATATCTTACAGTGACATTGTTGAAATCCATATACTGTTAATAGATGGTGGATGATGAGTATGTTTGTTTGTGCTTATCGGAGAAAACTTATAAAGTTGACTTTACTGTCAGTTTAATACTAATGTACATAGAGCTTTTTAAAAAAAATAACCACTAGTTATGTGCCCAGAACATTTGGCATATGGTCTAATACATTTTTCAACAGAGTTGGGAACTTTTTGTGAATTGGTAGCAGAAACCTTCTCAAGTCTTCAGAAAGATATAAGGCATCTATATATTTCTCTTTTCCACTCCTGTCTCCCTTGAGGTACTTGGTGTCAGTGTGCGTGAATGAATGACGGTGGCAGAGCCACTGTCTCTTAGTCAAAGTGAGAGAGGAAGAGTCACTTTTACAACACATTCGGGTGATGATGGGCAGGGTTGTTACGGAAATCAGAGGGCAAGACATTACAGGGGAAAATGTTCCCAATGTTCAATACTGATTGTGTATTCCATCCCTGAGTTCACATTCAGTCCCTTGACAGCAGACCTTTGGAGCCAGGTCAGTTAATAATAAGGCTTCTCTTATTTGTGAACTTATTGGAGAGGAGCAAGCTGACCTGGAATGCATCACTGAGAACTGGCTGATTCCAGAAGAGGGAGTCCCCCTCTCAGACATGGGTCCAGCAGAGTTTGGCACTGGTTGAGACAGCAGAGCAAGGGAGAGGGAGTAGCAGCTATCCAGGATTTTTTTTTGGCTTTTCAGGGCATGCTCCTCACATTTCAAGTTGTGAGATCCTGTTCCTGAAACTGGGCATACAGGATCAGTTTGGACTGTTGCTATTATAATAGTCTCTCTACTGCATAGCAGTCTCCTTTCCTAAGATACTGGAAACCATCGCAGGTTTGATGGTGAAGTTTAAAGGTTATGGTCCTGGGAGACTTAAAACTGCCTTTCCTGGGGTCAGCTTCAGAAGCAGCACAGGAATTAATGGCTAGTATGGTCGCTGTGGTCTATCCCAGATCATCTGTAGTCTGTTTCAAGACAGTGGCCACAGCTAGGATATGGTATTTTTACAATGGTAATATGATCTGTTTATATTTCCACCAAAGTAACATAAGTGGTGTTGTCTCTGTCTTCTTGCCCTAGAGGCTATGGGTGCCTGGATGAAGGACAATAAGCTTCAGCTGAAACCTGGTAAAATTAAGTAGTTTTGGATATGTGGGAGTTTAACATTCTGGATTCTGGATGGAGTTGCACTTCTCCAGACAGATCCTGTGCACAACTTGACTCACAACTCCTGCTCAAAGAGCCTTGCACAAGTTCAGATTGTACATCAGTCGCACCATTTCCTAGATATGAGGCCCTGTGCTCAGTTATGCCCTGGTCATTTCATGCTTGGACTACTGCAATGAACTCTTTGTGACCACCCTTGAAGAATATTTGGAAGATACAGTTGGCATATAATGCAGCAGCACAAATAATTTTAGGAGTGCCTAAGGTGGTCCCTATTATACTATTTCTACGTGAACTATATAGATTGTTGGTTTGCTTGTGTACTCTGGGTCCAGTACAAAGTGTTGATTAATTCCTTTGAAGCTCTTTATGGCATAGTCCATGTTACCTGAGGAACTGTCTCATCACAATGGAATTAGCTTGTCCTACTTGCTCTGGTAGAAGGGGTGTGCTCCAGATCCCATTGGCTAAGATTGACAGGGTCCAAGAGAAGAGCTTTTTCTTCCATGGCTCCTGCCCTTTGGAACATCATGTTCCTTGAATGAGATCTTTCTCCACCATCTTAGCCTTCTGAAAGGCTAGGGGCCCTGATGAGAGCATCCCATTCTGGAGGTGGCTAGAGTAGCAGTAAGATTCCACTTCCATTCTACATTTTGGTCTTTTTTTTCACTTTTTGGTTAATTTTAATGTTATAACTTTCAGTGAACAATGTTTTAATATTTTAATTGTTTATAAGCTGCCCAAAGTCACCTGATAGTGAGATGGACTGCATATATTATCAATTTAATAAATAAATGAATAAATAAGTATATAAAATTATTTTATATTCTTTTTTCTACAACTATGATAATTTGAGTGGATCCTAGACAACCCATTTCCCATTGGATTATCATTTCAGAGAATTTCCTTATCAGATTTTTCCATGCCTTCACAATGGGAGAGCTTCAAATTCATGAAAATATTCAGAGATGTACCTCCCTTAAAAGTAAAACTGTATAGTACAATCAAACATCAGAGGTGATCAAGTTGATTTTTATGAAACTTTGTATTAAACCATAAACATTTTTATAATAAATTTGATAATTACATTATTATCTAATTTTAGTCCAGCCTTATAAGCAGATGGAACATAAAGAAAAATAAGTGATTAAATTAAAAAGTATTTGCCTCATGATTTATGTACAAGTTGAGAAATAATCTCAGCATAAGAAAATATAAAAGTTTAAGTATATCTGACCTAGAATATTCACCATTTATGAAAATAATTTATCTTTGCTTGAATGCCTTTAGATTCACACTATTACTTAGTAATGTAGCAGTTTATATAACCATATTTTTCAGAATGTGCGGTATGTAGGTAGGTTCATAAAAGAAAAAAAATACCTCTTTCAAGGACCATTTGCTCCTAAAACCTATTCATTTTTCCAAATCTTGATTAGGTGAAATTGGTCTTGGAAGTGAATGAGAGGGAACAAAATATTTATGTTTCTGTGAAAACACATTAACCAGCTTGTTTAGTGAGCTGAGACCATTAATGATAAGAATATTAAAACAGGAGAAAATCAGATTTGATTTATACACGGTTCAGTTTGGATTTTGATGGAATACATATGATCCTTTTTCCAAGAGATGCTGTCAGTACTGAAGAACAACTTTAATCATTAAGAGTTCCTTCATTAAAAACGTCCTAGTTCCTTTCAGCAGGGAGGAGCAAGTCAAATGTTCTTGTTCAAAATCCTCTGCTGCCTGGAGAAGGACTGGCTGAAAGCAAAATCAGAAAAATTTGTTTAAGCAACAAAGGGACAAGTGGAGCCTGAGTAGAGGAGAAATTGGTAAGCTGCAGCCTATTGATAGACCTGAAAGGTGTTGGAATCCCACTTGAAAGGGGATACTTCTGTGTATTAATGTACATAATCAGCTTTGAACAGTTAGTAAAAGTTACAGATCCTCAAAAGTTTAAATTTCCTTTATATTTCTTAGTGGATACCAGAATAAGATAGAGTTTACTTTGGCAGATTCCAACTGGAATACCCTCATAAGACATGTATCATCCTATTTAAGCCAAAAATTAAAACTAATTAAACCAAAAATAATTAGTTAAGTAATCAGACAACCAAATAAACATTAATAGACATAAAAATATTATTCATACATTGAAGAGATATTCACTAAACTATAAGCCATTACTATGTACTCTAATTTTCATTAAATTATATCAAAAACTGTTAACTATCATGTCTTTCCTTCATGCAAACTAGAGTGTAAAATTCCCTGAGATTAAACTCAATAAAAATATGCCTTTGCAGCCATTCAAAAAGTTCACAAATAAAACAGAAGAATATAATTCTCAAGGAACTAACTCCTTTTTGATAGAGTAAAAGGTTACCAGGCTGAAGGTGTAGAATATCTAATTAATTTCTCTTGCAAGTTGTCACCCAAGTATTCCTTAAAATAGTTTGATTTATGCAAAGAAAAAAAAAGATATTGAGCTTTAGAATGGGTCTTAATACCTGATTACAATTACAGAAGGTAGAGTAAAATTTGTACTACCTCCCTTCCAAAAACATTATACAATCAGACTATTTAGTAAGTAACATAGCAAAAGTACTCTCTTGACTTGTGAGAAGGGAGAACTTTAGGTCTATAAAGTGTGAGCTTGCCATAAGTCAAGTTGTGTTTTCTTAGTCCCAGTTAATAAGTGAGTTGTGATATTTGAGCCAGTCTTATCCCAACATTATGGGAGCAAAAGATAAAATAAAGAGTACCTGCACATTCTGAAATTAAGGAGCCTGCCACTGTCAGGACCCTGACAGTGTGCATTAGTAGATTCATTGTTTGAAGGAGTGAGACATATTTGCTTGTGATGGCAGGATCCATACAACTGTCAATGGTTCCAGACTTTGTCAAAGTATGATATGTAAAGGTAAGTAGAAAGGGTAACAGGCAGAGTCACATGATCCATCTCTATGCCTCATTGAGCTGTACATGATCAGAGAAACTTTGCATGATTAAATCTGAAGTGCCCATATTCATAGTACTTTTTTGGGTAGAAATAATATTAAGCTTTTAATAATACATTCTGCCTCCCCCTTACAATTTCTTCATAACACTCAGAGACTGAGTGCTGAATTTACATTTGAAAGTGAATAAAAGTGATAAATGTCATGGTTCAATCATTCTGAATAACTGTAAAAAAATAAACTTCTTTCACTACAATTTGTAATCATTCCATCATAGTATATTCCATGAAATTTGTGAAAGTCATCCTCTCTAGCTATGTGTCATATAAAGTCAGGAGAAGCCCAATGAGTGCAAACACATTTCTCTCCTAAATTAAGATAGAATCTGAAACTGCATACAAATTGTTCATTATGTGTGTTCACTTGAAGATTTCATCAGAATCTTACATTCACTAAATGATCATGAAGATTTCATTCATAAAACTAGGGGTATTTCATAAGAACCTGGAAGGGATATATTGTAGCTCTGTTGAAATAAGCATAGCTTTGATCTGAATGGAAGAAAAGTGATATAAGAATAAAGAATATATTGGGCTAGCTTGGAAACTTTAATCTCAAATGTTTCTAGAAAGATGATCTCCAACACTGAAATCACTGATAGGATATTATGTTTGAAAATATAAATTTTGGTCAGTGCAGAGTATTGAGGATTCTTGCTTAACATTTGTAGTACAGTTGTCATCTCACATTTCTATGGCTCTTTAAAAGAGGTTCAGCACTCTCATCTTCCACTATTTGCTTTGAATAATAAAACATCCTGAGTAACATGTAACAATAGGTCAATTGTCTATTCTGACTGGCTAAACCTCCAGTGGAAATTGATCAGACATGGCAGTTATATTTTTAGATTTGGCATGGCTCTTAAACTTAACGTCTTCGACTTGAGAAAAATCCAGTCCAGATGCCTGTTTTTTTAAACTTTGTTGCGATGCAATTACCCTGGACG
>JANHZU010003320.1:131347-148641 GCA_032468055.1 Acrochordus granulatus
CTTGTTTTGACTGACTGTATGGAGCTTCTCCATCTTTGGCTGCAAAGAATATAATCAATCTGATTTTGGTATTGACCTTCTGGTGATGTCCATGTGTAGAGTCACTTCTTGGGTTGTTGGAAAAGTGTATTTGTTATGATCAGCTTGTTCTTTTGAAAAAATTCTGTTAGCCTTTGCCCTGCTTTATTTTGTACTCCAAGGCCAAACCTGCCTGTTATTCTGTTAAACTTTTACTTCTTACTTTAGCATTCCAATCCCCTATGATGAAAAGGACATCTGTTTTTTGGTATGAGTTCTAGAAAATGTTGTAGGTCTTCAGAGAACTGATCAACTTCAGCATCTTTGGCATCAGTGGTTGGGGCATAGACTTGGATTATTGTGATTTTGAATAGTTTGCCTTGGATTTGAATCAAGATCATTCTGTTGTTTTGGAGACTGTACTCCAGTATTGCTTTTCCCACTCTTTTATTGACAATGCTGGCTATTCCATTTCTTCTCAGGGATTCCTGTCCGCAGATGTAGATATAGTTGTCCTCTGAATTAAATTCACCCATTCCATTGATTCATACATCTTATATTCCAGGTTCCTATGCAATATTGATTTTTACATTCCTTTCACCTCCAGTCAAATCTACAACTGGGCTTCCTTTTGGCTTTAGCCCAGCCAGTTTATTCTTTCTAGATCTATTTGTATTTCCTTCTGATCTGAGTGGCTCATCTTCTGGCATCCTATCTTTTAGCCTTTTTTTTTTTTTTTACCATCCATGGGTTTTCTTGGCAAGGATACTGGAGTGGGTTGCCATTTCTCCAGTGGAGTCTTGTTGCCCATTTTCCATTAGATGTCCAGGAACCCCAACAACATCTAGTGCTGTTCTTGTTAACTCTGGTGACATCTGAGCTGGTATGGAGCTCTGTAAATTTTGTCTCATATTTTTATGGGAGGGCGACACTCTTTGTCTGACTCCTCTGATGAGATCTGTCCAGTATGTTTGAACCTCTGGCATAGATGTCTTTTTCTTTGGAGCACACAAGCTCCCCAACCACAGCAAGGTGGTACCTCACTGGAGGGTTGTAGCTTCTACCAGATGCCAATGTTTTCACAGTGTTAGTTCTCTGCTATGTTCATCTGGGAAATAAAAAGAATCCTTGATGATCTATTGCCAGTTTGCAACCTCAAATGCATTCAAAGATGAATGTTACTATTTTGGTATAATTGGAGATGGATTTGGCAAAGGTCATAATTTTAGTCAGAACATTTAGATACCTGTCAGTTTGATGATGAAGGCAGGCTACTTGGAAGAATCTCCAGAAAATTATTCTTGAGTTTGTGATGGTTTACTCATTTTTGCCATCCCCTCCCATAAGAAGTCTCAAGATTTACTTTGGGCCCTTTGGAATTTTATGATTTGCCAATTCTAGTGTTATCAGAATGGGGTAAAAAAGTCTGGATGATCACTGGATAATTGCAAAAAGCTACTTTAATGTTATTACTTTGTTGCAATATATAATCTGGATTTTTGCAGCTAAAATCTGGTTTTCCACTCCATTAATCAGAGGGGCAACTGATTATGTAGTTCCTACCACTGCAGAACATTCTCCATCAACAAAACATGAATCATCTTCCACTATGGTAGTGGTGGTAGTAAAAAAAAGCCTTTTATAGATAGTTTTAGGAAGGAATATTTTAATATTTTTGGCTGAAACCTTAATTTGCCTTCTTGTTTCTGTGTTCCATCTTCTTTATGGAAAAATAAAATACAGAAAAATTAGTCAGGGACTTGCAAACTTATCTCTCCTATGAAAGTAAGCTATTCTGCAGTTATATTCTTCTCTGAAATACTTTTATGCAACAGATAATAGATTTTATTTTGTTTTAGTACATTTTCCTTCTGTATCTCAAATCTCCAGAATCTTTTTGCTCTCTTGTATTGGCAGCAGTAGAAAGCCAATAAATCATTTTCTTTCATCCACTCAACTCAACTCAAGGGTAAGTCCAAGCAAACTATTTTCTTGTCTACTGTTAACTGTGCTGATTTGCTATAAATCTTGGTTTTGTGCACCGTTTTATTATCTGTGGTTCAATTTAGAACATTCTGAAATGTCTAAATTAAATTCTGAAGCAATTTCTCCCAGAAGGCAGTAAGAGAATTAACCTCATTTATCTTTGCTGTTAATTTTTCTTCTAGCCTTTTGAAATGAATCCTATGCTGTCTTCTTCAATTAGAAACATATTTGTGCAAGTCTCATCTGGAGGAAAATAAAGAGAAGCAGGGAAAAAATGCAGTAGTCCTCAAAGAAAATCACTGTTATGCTTAGATAAATATTCTGTCACTCAAAAGCAAATCTCTCCAATGGGGCAGTATGTTGTATGGATGTATCTGTTTGTAAAATCTATCCTAAGGAAGCATAATCATGATACTATTCATAAACAGTAGATGATATGAAATGTTTTCCACACTCCCCATAAATATTACATGTTTTATTACAGGGTTTACTGGAAGAATTTTAGTGTGGGTTTTTTGATAATATGAAAATATCTCACCTTTTTCAAAAACAGTTAATGATGCAAACCAGCAAGTCTCCATTTCTCTTCTGTAATTTCCTTCAGATCATCAGCATAAATTAAATTCTAAATTTTATTTATTAAATAGTAATTTCTGTTTCATCCACTAATGTATCAGTTCTGATGTTTAAATGTTATTAGTATCATTAACTTTTTAAAAACAGAAAAAGTATTTATGTTGATATATGACTTTTTTTCTCCAGAGAAATACTATACATTGAAATTGCTTTGATTGCTGGAGTTCAGCACTAAAAGCAAACAGAATATAGCTACTGAAGTTTATTCCTTCTTTATTATAATCACCTCCTTATTTAGATAACGTTGGGGGGGGATTTCTATACTGTTTGGATTATCTTTTGCTTCCCAACCATCCTGCAATGTTGGCATCAAATATTTTTATTCATTGATGCAAATATTTATATGCAATTTACTTCTGTAATTTTTATTGTGTAATTGCAGTGATTTCAAACAAAATTTCAAAGCTTGCACTTGGAAATGTTTTAATTATTCTGAGTTCAAAGCCTCACAAATATGTTCTGACAGTTGTATTCTGACTGCAGAATAAAACTTGATCATTTTGAGTAGAAATAGAATCTCAAATTTTCTAGGCTATTTTAAAAAATGTGATTAAATTATTACTTTCTGCCTCAGTTTTTTTTAAATTATAGTTAAATAAATTGAGAAAGCCTTTTGGATAAAAGGTGAAACGTCTTCTACTTGAGAAAAATCCAGTCCAGATGCCTGTTTTTTAAACTTTGTTGCGATACTTCAAATGTATTCTTACAATTTGTTCATCCTGTATTTACAAATATGAGGACTTTGATGTAGGTTTGCCTTACTGTGGCATGCAATATTGTATTGATATTAAGAATTTATGAGCATTTCTGAATGGAAATTATCTGTATTGGTTAGATTGATACTGAGCTTTCACATTACATTTTATTCTGGGTTTTAGAACCTAGTAATTGAAATGTAATAATAGTAGTGATTGTGTTATAATGCTATATGTGCAAGAGTTAGGCAATAGCAACTTTATTTTTTGCAAAATTCCAGCAAAGATCAACTGTAGCATAATTGCTTTATTCTGGGCTTGTGTCAGAAGGGCAGGCAGGCTGCAAAAATGAAAGTACTAAATGGCATTCCATGCTAAACTTCTACTTATCATCAAGATGCAGAAAGACTGGACAAGAGGAGACTGCTTTGCAGTGTGTATCCAGTTACTGACCATCAATTTATCAGAAAGCAAGCAAATCACTTTGCTTCTGATAAAATTTTTTAGTCCCTAAGAATACTACACCAGCCCAGTTAGCTTTTTCTTACTTTTCAGAAAGCAGGTATGCTTCCATACAGGGGCATGGGGAACTTAAGACGGTGATGACTTGTACAAGAAATGGATAGGTCACAAGAAAGGGTGACTGCAGAGTTATGGTTTTGAGCCTTCTTATGTATAACAGTAATTCCAAGAGCTGCTGCTTTGTTTTGAGACATAATGCTTTCTTTTTAAGTAAACAAATCTTAATAAAGTTAAAGCTAGGCATTTGTTGGATTCCTAAGAGAATATTTGCAAATATATTAATGCCCAAAATGAGGACATTTTCCTCTTTTATTCAAGTAATAAATAGTTGAAAGCTGTTTTATTATGACATATGTGGTCACATATCACATTCAAAGTTTGGAGACTGTGGTTTATTACAACTGTGGCTATTACATTATTAATATAATCTCTAATCTGTGTAAGCCGCCAAGAGTCTTTGGAAATTGGCGGCATAGAAATGTGATTAATAAATAAATAAATAATTTATTATTAGATTTATTCCTATCTTTATTTTATCAGCAGTACAACTGCTGATGACATACAGTATGTTCCCATCTCATATTTTTCCGCACTAACAATCCTATGAGATGGGTTCAATTGAGAGATAGAGGCAAATTCATCTAGCCTGCTTTCACGACTAAGGGAGAACTAGAACTCATGATCTCCTAGTTTCTAGTCAAGCTTAACTACCATGCCACCCTGCCTGTCTGGTTAAAAATCAAACCAGGATTGTGTTGGAAATGTGATTTCAATGGCACTGATTCTTCAACATCTTGTTACCTATTGATCATAAGAAATAGTGGGTGTGGAAAGAAATATTATTAGCCTTGCCTAATGACACTATTATCACAAAAGAATAATAACTATTTTCTGTGGGCAGAAACAGATGACAACATTTTAACAATCTTTATACACCTCTCTGTCCTTGCAATATGAAGTATTTTTCTGCTTAAAATAGCATTTTTCTATTTCATTGCTTCCAGTGCTGTTGACTGTTTTGTCTGAAGTACTTTAATGTCTTCCCGGCTAATCCCAGCAATTCCTTGGCTATTTTGCAAAAGACGAAAATCCCCTCAACTGATCTCCAAGCTTCTAAGATCTCTTCCTATTAAAAATAGCCCAGTAGCCAAGAGCATATAAAAGGTTGGTTGTGTAATCTGTGCAACACCCAGCAGAAACATTTTAAAATGATATTTCCTTCTTTAGCTAACTTTGCTTAGGAAGCTGAAATCTTTTTTTTTTAAAGTTAGGATCTCCCCATTTAGTTGTTTTTTCTAGTCACTTAAGATGAAAGATTGAAGAACAGAGTAAAACCTTTCCTTTTTTTCAGTGCCCTCAACTAATGAGGGTAAGCTAAGAAAGAAAATTATAATTAAAAAGGACAAATGTTTCTGTTGTGAGTTTTAAACCAGTGACCTCTTATATACGAGGGGTGAGTCAAATGTTATTTCGTCTAGTTTTTTAAGCATTTAAATTATTAGAAGGCTTTCAAAAAAGGAATCTTTATTTTAATAGTTCTTGTGTATGTCTTCCTATATGTGTATTTTGATGTTCTGACTTTGTCCACATGCATTTAATGCTAGTTTGTACAGATATCATCTTATACTATTTATAAATATTACACACATATAAAATATACATGTTGATGAAGACCTGCTCACAAGAAAGAAAGCAAAGCAATTATTTTCCTGAGAAAGAGAGCTGGAAAGGCATAGCCATGGGGGAACTGTCTGTGGAGAAAATGTAGCAGCTGGCAGTCCAGAGTGAATACTTGTAAGCTTTTACCAAAATGTCTCAGTTTGAACATGTTTTTTATTTAAATGGGACTTACTTTGTCTTCTTCTGTCTATCATTCAGCTTGTTCTTTGCTTTAGGGAGATTTATTTATTTGCTTCTATCTTTCTCCCTAGGCACTCACACATATATTTTTTTTCCTGTATTAATTTTTTTGTTAGTTTTGGTATACATAGTGTTTTGTCTTCCCATTTTCCTGTTTCACCTCGTAACCCTGGTTATAGGAGAGTAGGTATGTACTGAGATTCTTGATTGTGCCTACCATTATAATGTATTTCTTATAAGATTCCCACTGTCACTCTCACTCCTTTTTATTAGTTTATTTATTTATTTTTATTTAACACATTTCTATCTTGCCAATCTCCAAAGGCTCTTGGTGGCTTACAATCATTAGACATTTACACATTGTGTGTTTTTACTAACCCTGCATCTCCCGCTGGCTGGCAATGTTTGCATCTGGAGCATTCTCCACAGTTCCTGCTCTGCCCCTGGTGGGAGGGAAGTCTAACTCTGTCTTGCTACTCAACTCTAACTCACCACTTCCGTCATAGGCAGCCAGCTCCCACTGAAGTGGTACCTATTTATCTAATCTCCTGTTTACGTGCTTTCAAACTACTGGGTGGCAGGAGCTGGAAGCGAGTGACGGGAGCTCACCCTGTCATGCAGTGCAGTGGCTCTAAATTGCCAGAGTGCGGGCCATTTCTGGTTGACACAACTGGTGTCATTAAACTGCTGCACGACTGCATTTCCTATATAGAATAGTTCTATTCTATTGTATTAGAAGTACTGACTGAAGTGATAAATAACAGTTTTCAAAATTCACAGAGAGGAATATAAGTTTAAATATCATGCAGATAATTTATTATCAACTAATTAATTGTAGTTAATATCATATTAACCTAATTAGCTAATTATGAACTAATACTAAATAATATTAGCTAATTAATATTATTAACTAATAATAATAAACTAATATATTAACTGATACTATAACTGTGTAATATCACAGAACCACTAAATATTTGTGAAGTATGTTGATGTATTGGAAGGTGAGACTGATTTGGATGATGAGGGGAAGGAAGAGATGCTGAGCCCACAACAGGAAGAGAAAGAAACTTAGAAAGGAGCCACCCTAACTAACAAGTGATAAAAGGAGATGGTGAGAGATTTGTACTTTCAGACTTTCAGGACTCTGTCAATGTAGCCTTATAAAGTAAAATTAATTTATCTTGTCATGTTTCCTGTCTAGTCTACTTGGGAGGCTTATAATTCTGGATACAAAATCAATGTTCAAAACTAGATGCTGATATATCAATTATATATAATATATTGATAATAAAATAAAATTTGAAAGATAGAGAAAGATGTTATTTTGGTTAGTATCAACTGCAATACTCAAAATGAATATATTACCAAAGGTAAACTATTTCTTTCAAATATCTCCAACAAGAATTTCAGAGAAAATTTTGTGAGAATGGCAAGAAACTATCAGTAAATACAGTGGAACCTCCAGTTATGAGACTGATCCATTCTGGAAGAACTCTCTTAGTGCAAAATGCTCTTAAAGTGAAACGAGGTTTCCCATTGAAAACAATAGAAAATCAGACAACCTGTTCCACACCCCTGAAAATATTCACCAAAAAATAATTTTCAACGAAATTTTATGCAGAAATGATTGTCCCTAACATCTGAAACAAGTAACAACGATTAACACACAATATAAAGCAGAAATAGAACAAACTAACCAGCACTCATGGATCTGCTTCCAAGCCAATTATGGCCTCGGCTGCTGCTAGGAAAGGACCCCTGGAATGACATTACTGAAGGAAAAGGTAGAAGGCTGTTTTGCCTCGAGTGGAGGTGGCAGCAGATCATCCGATCCAGCAGGGAGCGCTGGATTTTGGTACTTTAACTCTTGATAAATTGTTTTTGTTTTTTCTTATTCTTCCCCCCCCCTTTTACCCACACACACATATACATTAAACTTAGAAATTATGTAATAGAGACTTTCACACTAAGCAAGCAGTTCAAGACTATTGTAGAAATCTACAGTCATTTTTTCTTCTTAATCTTCTATGACAAAGTCAAATAATTTTATGGTTGTAATAGTATATTCTAAATAGTCATGAATATTGACAGAATTGTTTTCTTGTTTAAAAATTTTCAGTACTCTAAATTATCCAAACAATAGAATCTCAAGAATTTTAACTAACACATTATAAATGTAATTATATTGAAACAATTGAATGCATTGAAATTTATAATAATATAATAAAAGGGAAGAGAAAAATAGTTGATATGAACATGTTTTCACTGTTAAATTTATTTGAAATGAGAGAAAATGAGATAAGTGAGAAATGAGAGAAAATACTACTGAAATGTGTAAGAGAGAAATGAATATACAGTAGTTGGAAATAGTAAGACTGTTTTGTGGAGTGTGTATATAGACCTTTTACAAAGATAACTTTGTTCTTGGGATAACAAAAATATTTTACAACATTGTGTTCTTGAACAGAGCCATCTGGTCTTTTTCTGATGTTCCATAATTAAAAAATCATGTATAGTTCTACAAATATTGTACCGCTAAGAGTAATTAGTTTTCAGAATCAGTAAAATAATATTGTTATCCTTCTGCACTGTTTAGTTATGTGATGAGAATGTTGAAGTCTCTCTGAGCAGTGAAACTCTAATTTTATTTTTTCTCATTATTGTGTAAATCTTTTGCAGGAAGTTTCTGGAGGAAGTTATCTATTAAAAGCAGTACAATTCCCACAGTAGAAAAGAAACATTGAATGAAATCTTTATTTTACCAGTGAAAATGATGGTGTTTTTTTTTCAAAATCCAGCATTACAAGATGTATCTCTTTGAAAATGATATACTTTTAGTCAAATCTTGAGTTGAATTGGGCTATGATATCACATTGTATTCCAGCCTATCAGCTGATTTAAAGCACTGTTTTCTCCTATGTTCCATGTATCAGAAGGCAATCTGGATTGTACCCAGAATTTCAAACTCTATAACAGAACTATGGCCTGAGAGACAAAAAGTATAATTTTCTTCTAATTTCTTCTTCAGATATGGATTACAATACAGATGTAAAGGAAAGAATAAAGCATTCCTCCCCTAAAAATATAATTCACATGTTGAAATTCACAATCTAAAGCTTTTTTTCTTTCCACCAGAAATTTGGAAATAATTTCTGTAAAGGGACTCAACATTCTGTTTGTGTACATCAACAGGATAACCTCAAAACCTGAACAGAATAAATTTGATATGGGAAAGAAACTGGCAGAAAAAAAAATAAAATGGACTTAGCCCTCTGGCTAAGGGCTATAGGGAAAAGAATTCCATAAAAATGTGGAGAAGTAATTTCTAAGTGGTCCAGAATGATGAAGACTAGTTCTAAATCCTCTTCCTCCTCATTATGAAGCAAGCAGTGGAGTAGTGTAAGGTTCTTCTTGGGCTCAGTGCTTTTCAACATCTTCATAAATGACCAAGATGAGTGGATTAAAAGGTCTCTTATCAAATTTGCTGATGACACAAAACTGGGGGGAACTGATAATTCTTTGGAAGATAGACTCAAGATATGGAAGTATCTTGAGAGACTTCAGTATTGGGCTCTATTCAACAGGATGCAGTTCTATGGTGGAAAAAAAAGGTCTTCCACTTAGACAGGGAAACTCAAATACACAGAGACAGGATAGGCAGTATCTGGTTCAATAGTAGTGCCTATGAGAGAGATCTAGATGTCTTAGTGGACATCCACTTAAGTATGAGTCAACAGTATACTGTAGCTGCCCAAAAAGCCATTGCAACCTTAACCTGCATCAACAGAGGGATAGCATCAAAATCACATCAAAATCAATATCACCACGATATTGCATTGGTGAGGCCACATCTGAAGTACTGCATCCAGTTCTGATCACTGTGATTCAAAAAACAAAAAGATGCTGAGGTCTTAGCAAGAGTGCAAAGAAGAGCAACAAAGGAGGTAAAAGTCCTATGAAGAAAGACTAAGAGAACTAGGTATATCAACCCTAATGAAGAGAAGATTGAGGAGAAACATGATAGCAGTCTTCCGGTATCTGAAAGGCTATCATAGGGAAGAGGGCATTGATTTATTTTCTGTAGCACTTGAAGGCAGGACAAGAAGCAAAGGTGGAAGCAAGTCAGAAAGAGGATCAGCTTACCTCCCAGAATTGTAGATGTTTCATCACTGGAGCAAAGGGCTAGAGTAGAATATCTCCAAAATTCTTTCCAGCCCAACAATTATATGATTCTATATAACCCAAAGTAGGACAGATACAAACTATCCTTTACTATTTATTATACAATATATATGATCATATACATGTACATTACTGTAAAGGATTGGAAAGAATTTCAGAATTCATGCTTTGTGTTCTTTTTTCTCCCTTGTTTTTTTATTTTAAGTAAGCCTGAATTGTATGAATTGAAATGTAATTCCAGTTGGCTCCAGGACATTTGCTGCAGCTATGGATAGAGGCATATCAGATACTATCATAGATGGAACTCTGCTTTTGGTTAACTGTTAATATGCACTAAAAGTAATATTGATACTTTCTAAAGGGGAAAGGCTTCAGTTCATTTCCAAATAGACCAAAACCTGAGATAGTTGCCATTCCTAACTGCCTCCTAGGAGACACTCAAACCACAACATTTCACATAGGATTTATAAAAATTAATTATCAGTTTGATCTCAGAATATTAATCTTTTGTATTAGGAAATATACAATTCCTGTATAGTGCCAGTTGAAAAACTGTTTATACACTTGCTGTTTTTATTAGAATAAATGATTAAGTTCACTATTTATTTTACCATGAAGAATCATGAAGATTCTTCTTATCATGAAGAATTTTAAAAATGAATAAGAGTAATATGGTTGATGGGGAAAATGTTTAGTGTATTTTAGACAATGTATCCCAATTCTATTTTACAGCTTTGAATAAAGATAAATGACTCCTCCAAGTGAAATGATGCTGAGCCTTAATCAGTTTAGATAACTCAATGTATTTTCTCTTCTTTTTTCCCTTCTCTTCTTCCCACTTCCCTCTTCTCTTCCCCCTTCTTCTTTTAATATACTATTCTTACAAATAATAGAAAAAATTGACTCTATACTGTTCTATTTTACTACAGTATTTCTTTGTTATAACTGGGTGGACCATAATGGTCTTAATTCTAATAAATCCTAGCAGGTTTGTAGGAAGTATTAGATATCAGTTAATATAGTCTTACATTTTCATAGAATTTTAAAAGTTTGAATATTACTTATGTCTTGTTATAATTATCTACAGTATCTTAGTTTATAGCTTTTAGATTATTAACTGTAAAATTTAATTATAATTTTATGGGATACTTTTGGATTTAAATACCTATACTCGGTAATTTTATCTTAGTGATTTTAAGTTTATCTTACTGTATTCTATCAGTATAACCTTTTATTTCTATTTCAATGTAATTTGTATATTATTTGTTATATCCTGATCTATGATAAAAAAATGATTGAACTCGGCACATCAACTTTTGTACAGCTCAACAGAATACATGGCCTCTTCCTTCAAGAAGAGATTCAGTTCTGGAAAGGAAGTTGATATATCTCACTTTCAGAACTCTTGATGGCAAATCATGAAGCTTGGCAAGTGAAAGAACAGAAAAATATTGCATAAAAATGTTTTCCAACTCCCTCTTAACCCTTAATTATTAATGACTGAATGAAGAATTTACAGTAGGTGAAGTGAAAAACTACTCTATTTTTATCCCAAGAAGAGACAAGCTTGACAACAAAGGTGAACTGAGATAGCGATCTTTCCCTAAATTTATTTTAGCTAGTATTTCAGTTGACAAATCTCATTCGGGCATTTGTTAATATGCAGTTTAGCTTCAAACTCAAGCTTGCATTTGATATGATAAGCCAAAGGTTTGAAACATTACTCTTAAGAAATTGGACTGAATTACCTCCATATTTTAATTTATATTCACAGATTTATGCACCATAAAGTATTAGACTCAGCAGTTCAGATCTCTGTTAAGTAGCTATTAAGTGTAATTAAATTCTGATTATTGTTCCTGATTAGAAGGTAATTTGGGATGTTTTTCTTTAAAGCACGTAAATTTTTTCGTTTGTTATGCATTTATTGTGGATAAGAAAATTTTGGTTTATGGCTGTAAATGAAATTGGATTGATTGACAGCAAATACATAAATATTATGACTTTTACAAAACAATGTCATCAAAGTGTAAGAAATTAAATACATTAAAAGAAATAAATCTAATTTACTGCAGCATCTATCATTATATATTTTTTACTTTATTTTGTTTATTTAGTTTAGAACTACCCATCTCCCTCATAGAGGGGTTCTGTAAAGTGTACAATAAAATATTAAAATATAAAAACAGTATACAAAAGTTAAAAAAATTAAAAAAGGCAAGGATAACTAAAATATTATTAAAAATTAATTGCAAGGCAAAGGGAGGGCTTTCAGGGCACTAACCAGCCCATGACTGAATGTTCCTCTGGGCTCCCCATGCAAAGGTCACAGAGCCATGTTTTGACTTTTTTTTTGGAAGGCCAGAAGGTAGGGGCCTGCTTCACTCCTGGGGGGCTGAAACATTCTTTGCATGATTCTTTGGGCTCTCCAAATTGCCCACACAGCTGCATTCTGTACCAGCTAAAGCTTCCAGATATTTTTGACTAGTATCCTCATGTAGAGCACATTGCAATAGTCTAAATGGTAGATGACCAGGGCATGAGTGACTTAGTGTTAGTGGAGAAACTCCCTATCTAGGAAAGAATGTAACTGGTGCATAACATGAAAACGAGCAAAACACTTCGAGCCATGGCTGTCATTTGCTCTTCTGCAGGAGACATGAGTCCTGGATGACCTCTAGTTTATGCATTGGGTCTGTCTGTGGTAGTACAACCCCATCTAAGACCAAAGATGATAAACTCCCAGATGCTGAGGGTCACTCATTTTACCAAGGTTCAGCTGAAATTTGTTTTTCCCCCACAGCCTCTAGGCACCATGAAAAATAACATCACTCACATCACCCAGGATGAAGATATATAATTGAGTATATTTGGGTAAAGGTGATACCTCATCCTGTGGTAACAGATGATCTAACTCAGCAGTTTTATATAGCTATTAAAAAATAGTGGAGAAAGTGGCATCCCACAAAACAGGGTGGTGAGCTGAACTTCCCGCTTCCTATCAATATTGATTGGGAATCTTAAGTCAACCTAAAAGAATATTATGGTTGATGGTATAGAAAGCTGCCAAAAGGTCAAGAAGAGCAAAGGTCATCCAGGAGTATGACCAATGCTGTTTCTGCCCTATATCTTGGCTTGATATTTCGCTGAAAAGAGTCCAGATAAGCTGTTTCCTCCAAGATCCTCCACCACTTCTCAAATACCTTCCCTAAAATGGACAGGACGGAGACTGGATGAAGGTAATCCAAAATGGTGGCATCCAGTGATTTTGAGGAGGGGGCACATCAATGCCTTTTTAAAAGGAGCCAGGAACACCACCTCCAACTTGGATGAATTCTGGGAGTTGAAGTCCACACATCTTAAAGTTGCCAAGGTTGGACACATCTGCCCTACAGGGATGAAAAGAGCAAAATCAACTGGTTCTTAATTTTCAGAAATGTAAAATTCTGGTCTTTACTAAGAGAGTTACTCAAAAGTCCCGGAGGCACAAATTAGAGCAATTTACTGCATCTAAATATCTAGGGGTGGTTTTCTACTCTAAAGAAATCAGAATCACGTAGTGCTCTTAGTCCTAAGATCTTCTAGTGTTGTTAAGTGCTTCTTCAACACAACTGGAGAAAAATTAATCTATGTATCATGAAAACTTTTTGAGGCTGGATCTTTGTCCCAATCCTTTACAGCACTCAGATAGGAATGTATGCAAAAAAGGATACAATGCAATCAATGTAAAGAAAATGCATTGAGATCAATTCTCTCTGTACCCAATGGAACAGCAGATGTCTGGTTAACGTGTGAAACAGGAATTACCACAATCTTGGTAAAGGTCTATAGGTGGAAGATAAACTGGTGTAAATATCCATTTTTTTCCAGTCAGCCTGACCCCTATAGTTTTAATTGACCATAGAGCAGAGGTTGGCATTTTACAGATTTTCTATATTATTTCTAATTTCTTTGGGGTATTGTCAAGTCAAACAACTGCTCATCCAAAGAGTAAGGAATATGAAGTTCTGGGTCAAAGTTAATAAGTTGCTCTAACATGACAGAAATTGCATAAAAGGACACTGGGAACCAGGAAAATATTTATACAATTTCCCCCAAGTAAGGATAACACTTTTCAGAACTAAGCAATTTTAGCATCTGCATTGGAGGTACTCCATACATATCTGCCCATGTGGTGACAAGAGATTGAATCCATTGCTCATGTAAATTCTGCATGAATAACAGGTCTGTTTACATTCTGTCCTTAATATGTAATTTCCCAGGAAGGTCAAACAATTTCTATGTATGACCTATGTATAAATCTTCTAGAAGATTTGAAATCTTCATTACCTGTACAGAAACAATTTCTAAGTCGCTGCAATAAAAATAATATAAAACTCAATTGGTTACAGGAATAACCATTTCTTATTTATCACTTCAGGTTTGTTTGATGTTAAAAAAATAAGGCAACCCTGCCAGTCGTGACCGACTCTAGAGTATGGTGCTCATCCCCATGTCAATGCCGAAGAGCCAGTGTTCGTCCAAGGATGCTTCCATGGTCATGTGGCTGGCATGACTAGATGCCAAAGGTGCACAAACACTGTTATCTTTCCTGCTGGAAAAGGTGGTACTTATTTATCTACTCACATTTGCATGCTTTTGAAACACCAAAAGGTTGGTGGGACCTGAGGCAGAACAACAGGAGCTCGCCCTGCTGCATGGCAACGCCAGGTCTTGAACTTGGGCCGCCAACCTTCCAGCTGGTGAGCTGAGCTCTTAACCACTTGAGTGGCTGCACCTTTCTTTTTTTGTTTGATGTTAGTTATATTGTTATAGATAATAGATAATATTTTAGATTTATACTTGTACAATTAACATACCATTATTAATTGTTGTTCCCCCCAGTGAGGCACCATCTTGCTGTGTTTGGTGGCTTGCATTCTAAGTGACTCTCAAGAGTCTTCTCCAGCATCACAATGTGAAGGCATCAGTTCTTCAATATTCAGCCTTCTTTGTGATCCAACTCTCACAGCCATACATTATTACTGGGAAAACTAAAGCCTTGACTATTTGGACTTTGTTGGCAAGATGATATCTCTACTTTGTCGGCAAGATGATATCTCTACTTTTTAATATGCTAGGCAAAGCTAAGTTTACCATAGCTTTCCTCCCAAGGAGCAAGCATCTTTAATTTCATGTCTGCAGCTTTGTCTGAAGTAATCTTGGAGCTCAAGAAGGTAAAATCTTCTACTGCCTCCATTTCTTCCCGTTCTATTTGCCAGGTTGTGATGAGATTTGTTGCCATTATCTTAATTTTTTTAATGTTGTGTTTCAAGCCAGCTTTTGCACTCTCTTCTTTCACCATCATCAAGAAAAATTCCTTTTCACTTTCTGCCATTAGAGTGGTATTGTCTGCATATCTGAGTAGGTTGATATTTCTGCTGGCAATCTTAATTCTGGCATGTGACTACCATTATAGTAGAGTATGTTAACCTGTATTACAGAAACTCCTTGTTATGTTTAGCATTATATCTCACCCATTTGATTTTACTTTCATGCTGTATATTTTTAAATTTTGCTCATCATTGAGCAAATAAGCATATATCACCATTTGTAACCAAAAGAGACTTTCTTAGATTTCCCCTTTCTTTTTACCCATCTTCCATTCCTTCATGCATTTGTTTTGCAATCTGATCTTTACTGATCTCTCCATGACAAATCCAACCCAACTTACTTTTTTTAATATAGATTACTCATTTCTGTGGTCTTTCAAATTCATTTAGCACTCACTCATTCTTAATCCTTTTTCTTCTCCTGGCATTCAACTGACTTTTATTATTCCACTTACAAGGCTCATTTTTGTCTCTATGTAACAGTGGCTAGAAGCAAGCAATTATTCATAATCTGTTTTACTTCTTTTTACAAATATACATTCCTTGAAACAAACATGTTATTCAATATTTCTGTGTTTTAAATTTTCTCAATTTTCCTTTCTCATCTAAACTACAAAAATTAATCTACTTGCTCTCAGTTTTTACTATTTATGTATAACTGTAGTAATTTGTTTCCTTTTCCTTTACCAAAATAACTATTTTAGTTTTGCTGTATCAGTTTTCAGGTCAAATCATCAAATCAAATTTTTCTTACAGAGACCAGCAAAAACAAAATTACATGCACACTCTTATCCTCAAACAACACATCTCAGTTACCACAAGATTCTTTATAAATTTATCCATAAATACAATAAACAATCAAGGAAATGTCAGACATCTTGTCTTATTTCCTGTTCCAATTCTAATCATGCATTGAGCATTCAGTTTCAATGTTCTACATTCAAATTCAATTTATTATTTCCATTATGCATAGCTAATTTTTTCATTTAACAACCAATATTCAGTTCAATATTCACACAAATATTTCATAATTCAAACTCCTTCATATCTGAATTCTATGAATCAACAAATATATGAGAAATTTTCTCACATTCATACGTTTCAGTGACATGGTACAGCGGAGAGCAAAAAGATGTGTTATAGAATGGTAATCCAGGCTAAAGGCCACCTCACATTTCCTAAAGTTTGCTCATTGACACCTTATTTCTTGTACTATTTTATTCAGAATTTTCACTAACAACTTTTACAGTACCTTTAATTAATTCCCTTGTAGTTTTTGCATTTATCTTGCTACTCTTCTTTTTTAATTGAAAAACTATGATGGCTTCCATCATTGCTTTCAATCATCAGGCACTAATGCTGTCTTCACACACATAAAACAAGTTGTGTTTTCATTGCATTTATGACTTCCTTTTCATCCACTTTTTCTTGAACATTGACAATGATAATATTCACCTTCTTAAATACTAAGTTATAGTATTACATTCATTTTACTCTTTGACATACCACTGGCAATCATCTGATAAACCTTTCAAGTATTGATCTAACATTCTGTAGCTATATTAATAATTTATATTATCTTCTATCAGTAGATATCCAAGATAACCATCAATTGGAAACCAAGTAATTAGAATGTAACTAAAATCTAGAAAAAAATCTAGAAAATAAACAAAAATCAGTCCTGATGGAAACAATCTAAAAGTTGTTTTAAAAGTTGCCTCAATTGGTACAAAACTATCTGTTCTGATTCACTGTTAGATAGCATGGTTCTGAATGTCCTTGTTAGAGCAAATAATGGTGGATCCTGTCTCAGTTTTTCTTAAAGATTGAAAGCCCTCCACTACATAAGTGGCTACTTGTGATATGCACTTTTCCTCTTCCAGATCTATTTTAGACATATATAAATACAGTGGTGCCTCACAAGACGAGTAACTCACAGGGCAAGAAACTTGCAGGACGAGCAAAAATTTTAATCAAAAAATATTCCGCTAGACGAGCCGCGACTCACGAGACGAGGAAA
>JANHZU010003320.1:161807-177676 GCA_032468055.1 Acrochordus granulatus
TGGCTGCAGTCACCATCTGCAGTGATCTTGGAGCCCAAGAAGATGAAATCTGCCACTGCTTCCATTTCTTCCCCTTCAGCTTTCCAGGAAATGATGGGACCAGTTGCCATGATCTTCGTTTTTTTTAATGTTGAGTTTCAAAATCTCTCTCTCTATATATACATCTATCTATCTATCTTTGTGTATGTATATATATATATATTCTATTCTTAAGAACATTCAATGAATAAAGAATCTTAGGAAACTAATGATAACATAAAATACATGTCAGTTCCTTGAGGTGCAAGAACTTACTTCCAGAAAAAAGAGATTCTCATGACATCTTTCTCTCAGTATAATATCTTTGTATATGTTATTCTTATTTTTAATTTTGTATTATTTTGTAATCTTCCTTTCCTTGGACTTTGAAGAGTTTTCTATACTAAGCACTTAACTTTTTAGCATTCATACTGCTACAACTAATTTGGCAGATGTTTCTAATATAAAATGTATAGTAAAATATGCCTTATGATAATCAAAAGAGTATAGCCATGTTGATGATTATGTCAGAAGCAATATGTTCCTCATTACCAATTTTTGGATAACAAAAGTTACAGAATAAGATTGCATTTGTATTCTGAGAAATTAAAATGTGGAATAGGAAAGTAAATTCAGTAGGGCTTTTATGTATTAATTATAATACAACAATGGAAGAGTCTGATGTCCCAAAGAAGAATGGTGAGATTACA
The DNA here is from genome assembly GCA_032468055.1 of Acrochordus granulatus. Taxonomy (NCBI): domain Eukaryota; kingdom Metazoa; phylum Chordata; class Lepidosauria; order Squamata; family Acrochordidae; genus Acrochordus; species Acrochordus granulatus. The sequence continues at coordinate 162,536 of JANHZU010003320.1, forward strand.
AAGTGTGGCTAAACAGTTAAACATAAAAACTGAAATACTATATTTAATTCTGAATGTTATATTGAAGACTGAAGACAAGCCCATCCAGAACAACATGGCAAGTATCTCAAATTATTCTAATCTTAATACAAATTACTGGAAAAGATGGAGGGGCTTAATTGGAGATGCAAAGTTGTTATAGTGATTATATTGAAGATGGAACCAATTCTTGGTTGCCCTAGTATGCATTGTATGAGGAAATGTTTTTTCATAGTATGGAAAATGATTTTTGGCTCACTTTACAGATAAATGTACTCTTAAACATTTGACATGCATGCTTTGGAATATTTGATTTACAGTGGGGTCCCTCAAGATTCTGTCTTGGGCCAGTGTTCTTTAGCAACTTCATGATGTAGATAAGAGGACTGAAGGACTCATCAAATTTTTGGATGACCCAAACCTGGAGAGAATAGTTAACACTTCAGAAAACAGATTCAAGATACAGAACGAACTTAATAGATTGAAGTACTGGACCCTATACAACAAGAAGCAATTGTTGTTCAGTTGCACAGATATGCCTGATGTTTGCAACCCCATGGACTGCAGCATAACAGGTCTCCCTGTCCTTCACTGCTTCCCAGAGTCTGCCCAAATACACTCCCACTGCTTCTATGATGCTATCTAACTATCTCATCCTCTGCCATTCCCTTCTCCTTTTGCCTTGAATCTTTTCCAGTATCTGGATCTTTTCCAATGAGTCCTCTCTTCATATTAGGTGGCCAAGCTTCAGTATCTGTCCTTCCAATGAACAGTCAGGGTTGATTTCCTTTAGGATTGACTGGGTTTGATCTCCTTGAAGTCCAAGGGACTCTCAAGATTCTTCTCCAGCACCACAATTTAAAGGCATCAATTGTTCAATGCTCAGCCTTCCTGATGGTCCAACTTTCACAGCTATATGTTACTTCTGGGAAAATCATAGTTTTGTCTATACAGACCTTTCTTGACAAGGTGATATCTCTGCTTTTTAATATGCTAAATTTGCCATAGTTTTCCTTCCAAGGAACAAACATCTTTTAATTTCATGGCTGCAGTCACTGTCTGCAGCGATCTTGGAGCCCAAGAAGATAAAATCTGCCACTGCTTCTATTTCTTCTTCTTCTATTTGCCAGGAGGTGTTGGGACCAGATGCCATGATCTTCATTTTTTAATGTTAAGTTTCAAGACAACTTTTGCACTTACCTCTTTCACCCTCTTTAGTTTATTTATTTATTTATATACATATTTCTATGCCGCCAATTTCCGAAGACTCTTGGCGGCTTACATAAATTAGCAATCTATACATTTTTATGTGTAAGATAATCCCACCTCCCCTGCTGGCCAGTGTGATGTTGCTTCCGGGCATCTCCGCATTTCTGCTCTGCCCCGGCAGGAGGGTGGATCGCCTTCACCTCATCACTCATTCCGCGCCACTTTTTCCCTCTCGCTGCTTGCCTCAACTGACCCGCCGAAGCCGGCCAGCACCCACTGAAGTGGTACCCGATTTTATCTACTCGCTAGTTGTAATGTGCTTTCGAACTGCTGGGTGGGCAGAAGCTGAGGAGAGTGACGGGAGTTCACCCTGTCATGCGGAGCTGCGGATCGAACCTGCCAGAATGCTGACCTATTCAGGTCGGCATAACTGGCGGCACTAGTCCGCTGTGCCACCGCACCTCATTATCATTTATAATGATAATAATAATAATCGTTCCTCTTCTGCCATTAGAGTGGTATCATCTGCATATCTGAGGTTATTGATATTTTTCCCTTAATTTTGACTTAAGCCTGGTATTTTACATGACATACTCTGTATATATTGAGGGTGACAATTTGCAGTCTTGTACTCCTTTCCCAATTTTGAACTAACCCAATGTTCCATGTCCAGCTCTAAATGTTGCTTCTTGATCAGCACACAGATTTCCAGGAGACAGGTAAGGTAGCCTGGTACTCCAATCTCTTTAAAAATTTGCAATCGTGATCCACCCAATGAAAGGCTTTAGCATAGACAATGAAGCAGAAGTAGATGCTCCAGATGTCCCCTTGCTTTGTCCATGATCCAACAAATGTTGGCAATTTGACCTCTAGTTTCTCTGCCTCTTTGAAACCCAGCTTGTAGTTCTGATAGTTCTCAGTTCACATATTGCTGACACCTAGTTGAGCATAATCTTGCTAGCATGTGAAATGAGTGCAATAATACAGTGGTTTGAACATTTTTTGGCATTGCCCTTCTTTAGGATTGGAATGTAGACTGACCTTTTCCAATCCTATGGCCATTGTTGAGTTTTCCAAATTTACTGGCATATGGAGTGCAGTACTTTTACAGCATCATCTTTTAGGACTTTAAATAGTTCAGCTGGAATACTGTCCCTTGGCTAGCATTGTTGTTAGTAATGTTTCCTAAGGCCCACTTGGTTTTACATTCTAGGATGTCTGGCTCTTGATCAGCAACTACACTATCATAGTTAGGGACATTTTAGATTTTTCTTATATAGGTCTTCTGTGCCACTCTGTTTTATCTCTTCTGCTTCTATTAGTTCCCTACCATTTTTGTCCTTTATCATACTCATTTTTGCCAAAGCTTTCCCTTGATATCTCCAATATTCTTCTTGAAGAGATCTCTAGTCTTTCCCAGTCTATTCTTTTTCTCTGTTTCTTTCCATTCTTCATTTAAGACAGTCTTCTTACCTTTCCTTGTTGGAGATCTGCACTGAATTGGGTATATCTTTGGGATAGTTTTAATAGCTACCTCCTGCACAATGTTATGCATCTCCATTCATAATCCTTCAGGTAATCTGTCTACCAGATCTAATCCCTCAAATCTATTTCTCATTTGTACTGTATATTCTTCAGTGATATCATTGAGGTCATACCTGAATAGCCTAATGGTTTTTCCTACTTTCTTCAATTTAAGCTTGAATTTTGCAATAAGAAGCTCATGATCTGAACCATAATCAGCACCAGATCTTGTTTTTATTGACTGTAAAGAGCTTCTCCATCTTTGGTTGCAAAGAATATAATCTATCTAATTTCACTGCTGACCATCTTGTGATGTTCATGTGTAGGGTCATTTCTTGGGTTGTTGGAAAAGTGTATCTGTTATGACCAGCATGTTCTCCTGACAAAATTCTGTTAGTCTTTGCCCTGCTTCACTTTGTACCCAAAGGCCAAACATGCCTGTTATTCTGTTATCTTTTGACTTTCTACTTTAGTATTCCAATCCGCTATGAGGAAAAGGACATCTCTTTTTGGTGTGAGTTTTAGGAGATGTCGTAGGCCTTCACCAAAGCCTCTTTGGCATCAATAGTTGGAGCATAGACTTAGATTACTTTAATGTCAAATGGTTTATCTTGGTTTCAGACTGAGATCAGTCTGTTGTTTTTGAGATTGTATCATAGTATTGCTTTTTTCCCTCTTTTATTGACTATGATGGCTACTCCCTTTCTTCTAAGGGATTCTTGTCCACAGTAGTAGATACAGTGATCATCTGAATTAAATTTGCTTATTCCCATCCACTGTAATTCATGATTCCCAAGATGTTGATGTTCATTCTTGCCATCTCATGTTTGACCATATCCAGCTTACCTTGATTCATAGATCCTATACTCCAGGTTCCTATGCAATATTATTCTTTACAACATTGAACTTTCATTTCACGTCCAGACACATCCATATCTGAGCATCCTTTCAACTTTGGCCCAGCTGATTCATTCTTTCTGGAGCTATTTGTAATTGCTCTCCATTCTTCCCCAGTAGCATATTGGACACCTTCCACCCTGAGGGGCTCATAATCCAGTGTCATATCTTTCAGCCTTTGATTACTATCCATGGAGTTTTCTTTGCAAGGATACTGGAGTGGATTGCCATTTCCTTCTCCAGTGGAGTCTTTCAGCTCATTTTTCACCAGATATTCAGGAACTCCAACATCTAGCATGGTCCTTGTTGACCTGGATGACAAACAAGCCAATATGGGTTTTTGTAAATTACATGTTACCATATTTTTTATGGGAGGGAGACATTCTTTGTCTGGCTTCTTGATGAGATCTGTCCAGTATGGCTGAATCTCTAGTATAGCTTTCATATTCCTCAGAGCACTCAAACCCCACAACCATGTCAAGGTGTATCTGTAAGGTAGTGCCTTACTGGACAAAGATGCAATAAGTGATGAGTAAAATAAATCCTGCATAGGCAGGAAGAACCAGATGCACAGGTACAGGATGGACAATACTAGCTCAACAATTGTGCCTATGAGAGGGATCTCAATGTTCCAATAGATCATTTCTTATGTATAAATCAGTAGTGTTTTTCAGCTGCCAAAAAAACCAATGATGTCCTAGGCTGCATCAACAAGATCATGGAATGTGATCATACCACACTGATGAGCCCATATTTGGAATATTGTGCTATTTGGGTCACTACAGTAGAAAAAAGATATTAAGGCCCTAGAAAGAGTACAGAAACAAAACAACAAGAAACAAAGACGATAAAGATCTGTATGTTAAATCCTATGAATAATGCCTAAAGGAACTAAGTATATCTAAGTTAACAAATAATTTTTACCACAATGTTTATATTGCTGTTTGTCCCTCAAAACATTTAAAATCCCTGCTGGTATCTCCATTGAGTTGTAGGAAGGTGTCAGAGACAATTTAAAAATTGAATCACTAGGACTAGGGTGGGCCAGTGTATCTGATCTCTGGCAGCCAAAGGAGGGGCTAGTCTATACATAGTTTCAGGGAAAGAAATAGTTGAAAAATAAAACAGAATGTGCAAGGACTAAGATATAATGGCTAATATATCTGACTAACACCAGAGAGATCCAGTTTTTTCTTCATCTGCAGCCACAACAAGAAATATAGGAGGGTGGAGCACTATGTATGTGCCATGAGTTGCTAAACAAAGATGGGGCAATAAAAATATCCAAGCCTTTCTAAAGGTGAAGGCTTCCCTGCCAGACGTGACCAACTCTTGGGTGCAGTGCTCATCCCTGTTTCAAAGCTGAAGAACCAGTGTTCGTCCAAGGACGCTTCCGTAGTCATGTGGCCGGCATGACTAGATGCCAAAGGTGCACGGACACTGTTACCTTTCCTGCTGGAAATGGCAATACCTATTTATCTACTCACATTTGCATGCTTTTGAACTGCTAGAGAGCTAAGGTGGAGCAGCAGGAGCTCGCCCTGCTGCATGGCAACACCGGGTCTTGAATTCAGGCTACTGACATTCAAACTGGCAAGCCGAGTTCTTAACTGCTTGTGCTACTACATGCTCCTTAAAATTGTTGCTTCTTTAACAAGTCAGTTCCTTGTTTCTGGGTAGGGGAGGAAACAAACGATAACATGACTGGCTGAGAGAATGTGAAGAAATTTGAAAATGAAGATCATGTGACTGCAACAGCAGTCAGTGGCCCTGTAGTACTACAACTTCTCCAAATTTAATTCTCTAAAAAATCATGGAACTTGGATTTTGGATACATTCTTAAGTTAGACCATTTGAGGTACCCTCATTCAAATTTGTTGCCCTATGTTGTACCATTTTGCCCAGGTAAAAGTCATGATAACAAGAATTGTAGCAGTACATAGATTGATAGTTGAATTTTCCATTATGGAAATTTCCTATCTTGGAATGTTAGTGTGAATTTTCTGGATTGAGAAAATTGTAGGAGAAGAAACCTTAATTATGGACTGACTATTCAAGAGGACAAATCATGAAGTTATCAGGTTAATAAAGCCTTTTGAACCTATAAGGAAACATATGCCTATAAAAAAAATCTAACTATTTTTGTCTAAAAAGAATAAAATGCTTCATTATTGAAATGGAACTAAGACAGGAAGAGACTGAAAATAATACAGGGGAACTTCGGCTGTTTAAGTTAATAGTTTTTGAGGTTTCAGCTCCCTTTCCTTAGAGTTTTGAAGCAGAATAGTCTCTGAAAATGTCTATGATGTCTATAATGTTTTAGTTTAATATAATGAAAGAACTCAGAGATTACAGATAGGATAAGATTTTTTTACAAACAAATTTTAGCTCAGAAGAATGGTTTTGCTATCATAACAATGTAATTAAGAAGTAGAAATTATGAATGTATATCTGTGTTAGAACTTCATTTCCTTGTTAACGTCTTATTATAGGTAAAACTGAATAATTATAATACTATTTTCTAAATTTTTCATAATTCAGAGTTAATCACATGCTATGAAATATGGTACTTACAAGAAATAAAATAGTCAGATAAAATCCAGGGAACTAAATATAGCCATCTAGTTCTCTCAGCTTTCCCTGACAAGGTCAGCCAATTGTCAAGGTTTTTCAGGAGAAACATGTTTAAATGTCAAATTCTTTAAAACAAGTTAAGTACACAGGATAAGTTTTCTTTAAATAGTGCAACTTTATTTAATACAGAATCTACAAAAACAAATTATTTCTTATGATTTATTTCTGAAAACACTGGGGTTTTTTTCTGAATTATATTTTCCCTTTGTGTTATGTATTTAAGGCTTTACATGTTTTACTTTGACTAGTTCACATAACTACAGTGACTTGTGGTCTACATCAAATAAAATAAGAACTTTGGTCTAAATAATGTGTAAACAATTCTGCAAAATTCAAATTCCATAATGATCTCTCGGAAGACTACCTAAACATGCCTTTTATTTATGTATGTATTAGATTTATATTCTATGAGCTCAAAAATGACTCTCGGCAGCTTATAATAAAACAAATAATAAAAACAATTAAAAATAGTTTAAAACCTTTCAAATAACCAACTGGACCCAGAGGAAGAGCCAAAAAATAAACAAAGGGGAGGAGGTGAATATTAAACCACCAACCACCTCCAAGATGATGTGTCCCTGTCAGAGGCCCATGCCAGCTGGCAGAGCCAAGTCTTAAGACCTTTCTGGAAGGGTGCAAGGCTGGGTGCAGTCCCCATCTCTGGGGGCATGATGTTCCACAGGGCAGGAGCCACAGCAGAAAAGGCTCTTCTTGATCTTGTCAGCCAAAATGTGATGGGATCTGGAGGAGGTCTCTTTCTCTGGAGCTGGTGGTGAGACATCTCTGTTGGGGTGACATGGTTCCTCAGATAGCCTGGTTCCAAGCCAGGAAGAGCTTTAAAGGTAAAAACCAACACCTTGAATCGCACCTGGAAGCAGACTGGCAACATGGGCCATTCTATTGGATCCTATGTTCATCCACACACTGGCATTCTGCACCAGCTTCAGTCTCTGGATGGCCTTCAAGGATAGCCCCATGTAGAGTGTGTTGCAGTAATCCAATGAAGAGATGACGAAGGCATGAGTGACTGAGTGAAGGGAACTCTGGTCTAGGAAGGGGTGTAACTAGCACACCACATGCAGTCGTGTAAAGGGTCCCCTAGCCATGACTGCCATCTGTTCTTTGAGCAGGAGTTGTGAGTCTAGGAGAACCTCCATATTATGCAGTGGGTCTTTCTGGAGTAGTGCCACCCCTTCTAGAGTTAAAGTTTTTAAAGTCCCAGAACCGGATCCTCAAACACCCAAAGCCACTCAGTGTTTAGTTGAAGCCTGTTGTCTCCATCTAGACCCATCCAGTCTACAGACATCAAGTCAGGGCCAAGACAGCCTCACCTGGTTTTTCAGGGATGGAGATGTAAATCTGAGTATCATCAGCATACTGATGGTACCTCATCCCATGGTGACGACTGATCTCACCCAGTGGTTTCATGCTAAAGAGGAGAGGAGAAAGTACCAAGCCTTGCAGCATACCACACAGCTGTGGACTGGACTTCTCTCTCCCTATTAATACCAATTGAGACTTATTTTGGAGAAAGGAGTTAAGCTGGTGCAAAACTAACTGTCCAACCTCAAACCCTGCAGCTAACCAAAAAGGATACCATGGTCAAGGAGAGCTAGGATGGATGAACTACCTCCATCCTGTTCTCTTCAGAGATCATCAGCAAGACCAACCAATATTGCCTCTGTCCCATAACCGGGCCTGGACCCAGACTCAAAAGGGTCCAGAAAATCCATTTTCTCTAAGATCCTCTGAAGCTGCCATTTTTGGCTTGTGGTCTGCTTTAATGCCAGGCAGATGGATTATCTGAAAGCAATCTTTTATCTGGGTTTTTTTCTTTTTCTTTCTGTTTGTTCAAAGATGACCATGGCAAATATAAACAATAGTAATATTTTCAAAAACAGTTTTCAATATTTGGACAACATGACCAGCTTTCATTCCCTGTCATATAAGACTTTGGAAGAATTAAAGCAAACTTATGTCTTCAAAAATTATATCACAGGTATAGTATGTAAGTATAGGAGTTGAAGTTGAGGGTGAAGTACACAACATTTCATAGCTGAAGACAGTAGTTAGTTCAATACATATACACTATCAGCATCACTATTCCTCTTCCATTTTGTCTGTCTTTATGCACTTAGAGAAAAAAAATCCATCAGTATTCATATACCATACAATTATTTGAAACTATAAAAGAAAATAGTTCATTCAGATCATGGAAATAGTTTCTAAAATTAGGTCTTCATACACAATGTACAGTAAGTACATGGGGCAAAAAATGATTTGTGTACATAAACTAGATTGCAGCTGGTGCAGAGTGTGGCTGTGCGGATGATTTTAGGGGACAGGAGATCGGCCCACATAACACCTTTGTTCCGCGAGCTGCACTGGTTACTGGTTTACTTCCGGGTACAATTCAAGGTGTTAACATTGACCTTAAAGCCCTTCATGGCATGGGACCAGGCTATCTGAGGAACCGTGTTACCCCGATGGGGAGTTCCTGACCCACCAGAAGCAGCAGAGGAGTCCTTCTGCGGTTCCCGTCGGTCAAGGAATTTCGGCTGGCGGGGTCTAGGAGAAGAGCCTTCTCTGCTGTGGCTCCTGCCCTATGGAACATCTCGCCCCTCGAGCTGAGGGCTGCCCCTCCCTGATGGCCTTCCGGAAGGGCCTTAAGAGCTGGCTCTGCAAGATGGCCTGGGGCTCCGGGGGGGCTCATTATCAGCATGGAGGTGGCTAATCGATCCCTAGCCATCCTCACACCCCTTTTTATATTCTAAATCTTTTGCCGACCTCGCTAGTTTACCGGGTCTTTTATTTTGTTTTAATGGTTTTTTTTTTATTTCTATTTTAATTGTTTTTAATATATTGTTTTTTTACTGTTGTTAGCCGCCGAGAGTCTTCAGATTTTGGCGGCATATAAATTTAATAAATAAATAAACTAGAGCCTTCAAGCATAAGACACTTTCATGTTCATGCAGTTGTATTCCTGATATTTTTACTATTGGGTAAGACAGAAATGTCTATTTTGCTGATTTGATTACAGGTTCATAAGTAACATCATGAAAATTCTGACTTGCATTTTATTTTCAGATAATCCATCTTTTTGGGTTTACTTGGCTATCTATTTAAATCCATTCAGAACTTCTTATAAAATATAAGATCAGAACCTGAATTCTGAAGTTCCAGAATTTCTAAACAAACTTACAAGAATAATATGTCAGAGCACTAAAATTAGTTTATAAATGAACTGCAATAAAAATAATACTATTTGTGAGCTTTATGAGATAATAATTTTGTTCCCTTTTGGGACAAATTCCTTTGCATCTAGCTTTGTATGTCCCATAAAACAGTTTGACAACTGTGTAATTTCTTTGGCAGTTTGGCTTTATATTATTCTTATAATAATAACAGTATTATCATAGTACTGATAATCATACAGGATGAAAAACCTAGCAAAGTCAGATTTATGTTCCAAAATGCCAATGATTTAAATTTAATTCTGAAGCTGTATTTTACAAGTTTAATTTTAATACTTGGGATACAGATGGACTGAAGAGAAACATGATTTACAGTGGCAATGGAATAAAATAATCTAATCTCTGTGATTACATGGGATATACAATTTTAGGAATACTTCATGGTGACATACAGATGATTTAAAAATATATCTCTGCAGTCTGAATAGCTAGTTATACAATCTATACAATCAAACATGGGATCATGGGATCAGAAGTTGGCACCAGTTTGGAATTTAAATGTATTCATAATTTTTCATTAATGTATTGCTATTTGTTTTGTTTTAAAAAATGGCCAACATTTTTTTTTCTTTTCAGTGCTTTGATACCTATATATCAAATAAAAAAACCTATAAATGGTAAATTTTCAGTTTGTTAAAATTCATCAGCACCTACATGAAGAGACGATGGAATGGGTGTTCTTGTTGTCTTTAATTTTAGGTACTGATAATCCCAACGTGGCTTTTATTGTAAAAGTACTCTGAATTAAATTCTAGCAAGAAAGGATAGGCCATTTGATTCTTGCTTTCTAGCAATAATCCCAAATCTATTGGGTGGATCTGGATTTTTCAGCTAAATCGATTAGCCAGTTGCTATATAAGGTACACTGGATAATTTTTACTCTAGAAACTGAAAAAAATGGAATCTGGGGGAATTTAACATGTCAGTACTATCTTGTGGTTTGGGTCAGGTTTAAGATTAAAGTTTTTACTGAACTTAAAATATAACATAGCTTGTACCTAAAAAAATCTATTTCTCAAAAATAATTTGACTCCTGAAGAAAGTGATCTGCTTCTTTTTCTTGGATCTCTGATGGCTTCTTAGAGTAACTCCCACATTTATTTCATCTATCGGGAAAATTGTACATCTAATTCAATTCCTTCTCTAATTTTCTGGAATTCTGCCTCTGATTTTAATAGGATGTGGCTTTTTCATACCCTGGAGACAGCTAAACTGGGACTGTTTTCTTTGCTATATATTTTGGAATTCATTTGTTCCCATTGTTGATTCTGTTTGAGATGAAGGAGTGGAAGGAGAAAAAATCCCCAATAATGTTTTATGTAAAGAGGAGTGCTGAAAACAACACACAACCTAAAAATCACAAAATAATTTGATTTTATTAAGTCCATGGTATGGATTGCAGTGGTGTGCATGTATGGTTCTTTCTTCCTGTGAGGATGAGTTTTGATGGGGAGCTCAAAGATTAAGGACAATAAAAATTGATTTTTTAATCCTGGTATTTCTTATGAACTTAATGGAATGCAGACCTGGTAGTCAGATTTTCTCTATTATTCATAATTAAATTTTACCTTCCAGAGTATATTGTGGGTAAAATAAGAAATCACATTAAAAAAACCCTAATATTATACTTAGAATTGGATTTTATCCATAAGTAAAGTTATTCTTTTTTTACCCACTAATGTATTTTCTATGATAAGCACTTTTCATACCTATGCCATTTACTGCTGAATGAATTCCCAATAATTATGCAACTAAGCTGGATTCTGTTGGGTCCTGAAGCCTTTAGTTGTTACACAATAAATTCCATGCCATAAAAGAGAGACACTATCTTCAATTCTTGTCTGAATTGCCTTCTCCTCACCCTACCCCTTAAACCTCAGATGTTGCACTTGAAGCTCATTGAAAAGTTGACACTAAACTGTGATTTTCATATGGCAGAATGAATTGTAGTTCTAGCCCCACCCAATATTAAAAGCCCATTCTTTGATCATACAAAATCTTTTGTCTATGTATATTTTCATTAATCTAGATCATGTCTTGTAGCAAAATTGCAAAATTTTTACAAACTTTCTTAAAAAGGCAACTAGACTTTTATTACTAGTGTTAAATGGAAACAGTTCAACTCCTATTTAGAAGTTTTTCTCAATCCCATATGAAAAAGGAAAAATGGTGAGGAACATATACTTTTCTTAAAAGAGGCAGGAACAGTAAAAAAGGACACATTGAGTTCTCACATAACAAGCTAAAAGATAAGGTAAGCAGTAAAGATTTTGAAAAGAAATAGCTTTGTTTTCAGAGCTCTTTTGTTGTATGTCTTTGGAAATTGAAAGCTGTATAATACTTTAAATCTAATTGCACACATATCTGAAAGACTCTTTCCTCATGAGAATATGACTTAAAATTTTTTCCTAAACATTCCAGAATGTTTTTATATACATATTCCTTATCATTTTTATTAAATATTTCCCCAAATTTTTATTTCCTTTGAGTTTAAAGATAACATGAAATTTCAGAGCTGATTGAGGGATTTAACTGATAATTTAAACTATTATATCAGTAGAGATAAGTTTTAATCAAGGGCTAATTTGAAAGATGCTTTAAAAACTCTAAAGCTTTAAAATGTAACATATAATTATGATAGATAATTATTAGTAATATTCATAATACCACTACTAATAATCTATAATTTGGGGAATTGCATTTGTCATATAAAAAAGCACAAACACACACCATATAACTTTGAGTATCATTTTATGATGAAACAACAGACATGGATACATTGTAAATAAATAAATCTTTAGCAGAAATGTAAGTGGAACTGATTTCTAAAATAAGATTTTCATAGATTCAATTTCAACCATGTTATTATGACCTGTAAAATTCAATATAAAGTGAAGTTAGAAAGCATGAGTGGTATATATATATCCCATTTATCTAGGGAAAATGCTGGGAATCATATCAATAATCCAACATAAGAATTGTTCCTTGAGTGATATTTGTTCAAGAGTGAAAATGGCCATTATATTTTAGAGATTGATGTCTAGATGTTGAAAGCCCATTTTATTTTATTTTGTGATGAAGCCAAACTGATTGCTCAGTGCAAATCATTTTATCTTTATAAAAAGTATCTAACAACAAAGGTTTTGTTATTCATTTGCATTTCAGAACTGATAGGTTGGATATTAAGATATACATTTTTAGATTAATATTCATTAAATATATCTCATGAAACACTTCATGCACCTTTATAGATTGTTGTGTTGGCCTATTGACCAATTATGTTCATACTTTAGTGAGAAATGTCTGGGTTAATATTTGAACATTTGAAAAAAAAATCTCCAAACTGATTAAGCAAATTCTTTTGAATTAATTTCCAGTTTTCATCTCAGGAGAAACTAAATGGCATTTTATAAAATTCATAACTTCTATAATATTAAGAGTTGTTATTAAGCCAAGTCTACTTTTAAACAGTTACATCTTTCACTATTTGTAGAATATTTCTATTTCTTAAGATCAAGGCTCTCCTTTGACTTGGCACAAGCTCTGAGACCTGCACTGGATGGGGCAATTTGAATGTTTGCATTATTCTTTTCTTGATGATGATGATTATTATTCTTTGTCACATCTCTTCCTTTTGTACCCTCCAGCCAGCCTAAAATTTGCCATAGGCGATTCTCACTAGGGAAAATGCTTTTACAAGTCTCACTGAACTTTTTTGTCATAACCCCCCCAAATCTAAAAAAATCACTTTTTAAAAATATTAAATCAAAAAGTAAGGAGTGCTTTCTGAAAATCCATGCAACAGTTACTATGGAATGTAGTATGCTTCATTGGTACTACATGTTATTGTAATAAAACCAAATGGTAGTGGTTTTATTGTTTATTTTAGCCCAGGAATTTTTTTTCCTTTTGATGAAAATATTATTGGTCCTTTAAAAATGAAGTTTGTAGACATGTAACTGTCCCATATTAATTTCTATTAAATGAGATATGTCTTCTCTGCTTATAATGTTCTAACTTCCCTGCAAAGTTAATTCTATTCTGACACCCACTAAAAATGCTCTAACTATTTATTTCTATTTCTCCCATGCTAGAGAATTGGAAAACAATTGTCTGAGCTTCTTAAATAATATTCATAAATTGGAATGGGACAAGCTACTTGAGAATTAACACAAGATGAACTATTCTCCTCTAACTGAGCAGTGAATCAGATGGCTTTGCACATCCTAATAAAAAACTTTTGTATTATTTAGTCCTATCTTTTTGTTATGAAATGTTTATTTTTATTTTCACAGAATCTTAATCCTCACAATGCCTTTTATATTGTTATTTACAGTATATCTAATGCCAAATTTTAAAACTTTTGAAAAAGATATTGAACACTTACTGGATTCTTGTGATTTGGTATTATTGGGATGCCTGGACTACTTTTATAATATAAGATGTGTTTTAATAAATACAAATAATAAAGGAACACTCTAAGATGCTATTTGGCAACTATTGAGTAGAGAGTACTGGTCTAACTTTTTACAGAGTATATTTTAGCAGAATTAACTAATTCTTTGTTCATTTTATTGAGCAGACCAATGATTTCTGGGTCATTAAGTTTTTCAAATGACCTTGCATACATCAGGCTGTTTATTTTTATCTTGTTAAGGAGGAGGAAACAGTTAAGACATCCTTTCAAAATGTTTTTGTTAGAATGGAGGAGACTATTTACAAATGTTTTACTGTATATGGGAACAGGAAGTTCAGAAGGATATAAAATAATCTGTACATATATTTGGGGCTTTTAAGTTAGCTGGGGCCAATGTGTTGCAAATCCTGACAACTTCCAGCATTTGTATAAATGAACCTTCTCTGCAGTGCAGAAACTTAATAAAATTGAGTTCAAAATATTAAGCAAATCAAAAGAAGTGGGTAGAACTGACTTTTCTTGCTGCACTAAGGTCTAGGGTTCAATACTTTAGCAGAACCAAACCCAAGATAATCAGTCATGGAGTGTTGTCCTAACAAGATGCAACACTCTCATTATTATTTTCTAAGGCAACATTTCAAAATGAAGTCAACTTTGAAAATACTATAGGCAACCTAAAAATGTATTTTATAAATCTTTTAAAAATGAACTCTTACCACCAAACAGTAAGTATGTCTCATAGCAATGTAAAGAGTCTTGCTTGCAAAATAATTATGTCACACTGTTTGAAAACAGCCATAACTGATGAATATTGCTTCATTTCCAAAAGAATAAATTCAGTATTTAAAGTGCTTTCCAAATTTTTACAATATAGACAATTTTTCACACAAGGACCAGAACTTCAAATTTGTATTTCTTTGTTCAGGAAAAATAGTTTTGAACTTGAGGATAATTATAAAAGCTTTGTGGAATTCCGTATAGCATGATTGTTTGTAGTTCAGAAGAATAGAAATTGAACAATTTACTTGTCTGTGTCAGAAATGACACAATTTAAATTCACTTTTTTTCTGAATCCTATCTATTAATGTAGAAGGAACTATTTTTTCCAGAGGATTCCCATGTATTCCCCATAAGGCTTTTCAGCTTTGCTTTTAACTTATCATTGATAAGTTAAAAGCAAAGCTGAAA
>JANHZU010003320.1:229677-240384 GCA_032468055.1 Acrochordus granulatus
GACAAAACAAAGAGTTTCGTAAGATCTTCCTGATCAATTCCATCTTGTCTCATCCTCCTTTGCAGAGTCCTTCAATATCTCATGATTTCACAAGAGAAGTGATATTTAAAGAATGAATAACACATTTGGTCTTACTCTGGGCTCTAAAGTATCTTCCTTCTTTCCTTTCTTTAGCAGCTCTCTCTTTTTAAAAAATGTAGGATTCAACATCCCTTCAGTTCCTCCCTCTTACTAATTCTTCTTCTTATCTTCTTTGTGTTTTTTCTGTTTCTCCATTTGCCAGCATCCTATATTTGTTCCTTGATAAGTTACTGGCTGTTTTATTTGTTTATATCAACTTAGCTGCAAAATCTGAAAGGAAGAAATTAATGGGCCAAACAACTGCTTCTATATTCTAACCAAATATACTTCTGCAGAATAAAACCACATCCAAGCAAAGTATGGGCCAGTGCTTCTTATGCAGCTTCTTTCATCATACGTATCAGCCCATGGCTGGGTGAGGATGGGGTAGGTATTCATGTGAGATTAAAAAATAATTATGCTTTAAGTGATGCATTAACTTGGATTTCTTAAAGCAGCAGCATCTTGTTATGGTTGTGGATATACTGCAAGTTGAAACTAATTACATCATATTTTTCACTGGCTCTGGTCAGTCCTCTTCATTTTTGCTTCCTTTGCTTATATAGGGGACATTCAAATACTGCTTGCTATGTTGGTATCAACTTATTATGATACTACTGAAGAAAGAACCTAATGATTAGAGAACTCAGTTTGAAGTCTCTAGTAGTTCCACATACAAATGGTTAAAGGCTTGATCTGCCAAACACATATTTATAAAGGAACAAGCATATGTGGAAAATGTATAATTATCCAAGTTTTGTATTACGGATATGTCTTAACCCATTGTCCCTTTCTTCATATACATAAATTCATAATTGCATTTTAAACAATAATTTGCGATCTTTAACCTTCATATCAAAGGATTTAGATATCCTATTAGAGAATTTTGCAAAGTAAATCATTTCTCATGTTGCACATTTCTTAGCTGTTGTCTTTAAAAGTTTTGACCCTCCGTCTTTTCATTATATGCCATCTGTACAAATCTTAGTCAACAAGCCTCATGTGATATCCAGAGGAAGGCTTCCAGACACCTGGTGGTATTTTAAAGCAAATGATATGGGGGTGGAAGGAAGAAAAGAATGTTAGTTGTGCCAGTGTGCAGGCATATTTCTTGGTTTCTATTTAGCACTTTAAAAGTGCATCCAGTTTAACTGGGAGCAGTAAAAAAGATTTATGATTTGATATTCAAATTAATTTTTCTTCCAAAAGATTTTCAGGTGAGGTGAAATGACTATTTTATCCTCCCATTTATTATCTTCAGTTAATGGAAATTAAATGTTACCTTGAAATATTTAATCTTGTTCATTCTATGGGTGTTGATGTGCAATGCCTTTGTGCTTCACACTACATTTGATGCAATGAAAAGCAACCATTTTAGTGCTTGTTATGGTGTAAAACTAGGATGCTTCCATATGAGGGCTTGAATATAAAATTAACCTGCCACATTAGATTTTAATGGAGATTAAGATATCACTGTTTCCCTCAGTTATCTCTTTATGCCTTCTATCATATTTCTTATCTTCTTTCTTATCACAAAGTGAGAGATAGAAAAATACAAGATGTCTTTTGATTGATAATGTTAGAATTTCTCTGTCTAAAAACAAACTAATACTGAGTATTCCAAGTTCTAAAGCCAATGAAGGACTTCATAGAGGGCTTAGTCTGATTCGTGGTTAAACAGCTGGTACAGATCCAAAGAGGGCTCAGTTCAATTTTTTTTTTAAATTCAGATTCTTATGGAATGATTTTAGACTTATAATTCTCTGCTTGATCAATCAATTATTGATTCTGAGGGTCAATAAGCAAAATCAATATGCAAAATGTTATAAAATAATTCCTAAAATCACAAAACAGATTTATCTTAGATATACAATTAAAAAAGATCAGGAAAGATACATCAATCAAAGGACAACAATATATTTTCAAACCAACCCTTATAGGCCACTGTATAAAATTTGGAATTTTCATTTCTATCTCCAATTGAAATGGCAAGCTAAAAATGGAATGCAGTAGTTCATGTTAACCCTGTGAAAACTATAAAATCAGAGTGATAGAATAGTACCACAATAGGAAGACATATTTTATTTATTCATCCTCTCCATTTGCACAAGAAAACTTTACAATTCAGAATGTTTCTATACTTTGCAAATAAAGAAGCATTGTGTCTGGTTAGTGTGAACGCTATTACATATTTCAGAATTGTTTTATTTAATAGATGATTACTAACTCCAGGGAACACTTGTTTTTATCCAGATTAAAATTATTTGAAATTGGTGGTATATCTAACAGGTGATCCATATTTTTATTTATTTGTTAATTTATACTTCACCATTATTATATGTACAAATAATTTAAGGCGGTAAACATATTTAATATGCTTTCTTCCTCTTATTTTACCCACAACAACAATCTTGTGAGGTGAATTGGGATGACTGGTCAAAGGTCACTCAGCTGACTTTCATGGCTAAGGTGGAATTAGAACTCACGTCTCCCAGTTTCTAGTTTGGTGCCTTAACCACTAGACTAAACTGGCTCTGCTGCTTTTGAACTCTGATGTGAAGAATGTCCTAACACTAAAACAATATGACCTAAGCCTAACAACCCAAAGCAATTATAAAAAGTTTGTAATGAATTATCAACACAAAGGAGTCAAATCCAAAGACTGAAATTCAGTTTTTAGCCAATAGTTAACAAATGTGATCCACAATTTTAATTCTACTTTTAATGCTAGGTTTGACTTAGAAAAATGACATGTGAATACAATTAGAAAATTAAACATTGCCCTTTAAAATTTGGATTGGATTGGTTCAAAATAGTATCAGTTTGGATGTGACCCAAGCTGAATAACAGACAACACATACGCTTATAAAGGATCGTTGAGGCTAATGATAGAAGTTTGGAACTCCAAGATCTTTCCTGGAAGCCTGTGGGTTTTCATATTCTAGTCCTGCCTCTTATTTTAAGGTAGCCGCTTGGTCATTCTTGTTGCCACTACCTAGCATTGCTGATTCTTCACAATGCCTTGTGTTCCACACCACACTGCCCCTGCCACCCTGCACTTGCCTGCACTTCTCCTTGCAACCACAAACTGCATTGCCCCAGACACCCCCATGGTCCTTTCTTTGCAGTTTTCTTCTTCCTGTTGCTGCTAAGGTATATCCCGCTCAGGCAGCTGCTGGGCCTTCAAAACATCTCCATGACACTTCAAAACACCTTGCAATATCTTTGTAAAGCTTCTTTAATGCCTTGTATTGTGAAGAAAAACTAAATTGCTTCCAATTTCCTAATGTGTAGAGAAACAAAAAAATGTTAGATTTAGCACTTAATCTGCTTTAATTCTGTGGACTTCCCTGCACATAATTCAGAGGCTTCTGGGCAGATTGAAAACCCCACTGTTTGCCAGCCATTCTCTGCAGATTCCTGCCAGGTTATAGCTTTTGTTTTAAAAGGACAAAACAATTTCTATCAACAACAGAATGTTTGGAGTAACTGATTCTGTGCATGAAAAATAAGCATAATTCTCTCATGGGGCTGAATATGGTACATGTGAGACTACTGTCTGGTTAACAGGTAAATTATAATGGTGACACAATAAGCTTTAAGGCTACTGGAATAAAAATGGAGGGAAAAATGCTGGAAATTTAGTCACGTTGTTGGCACCTTTGGGCTATTAACTTGACATATTCTAGGAATCCAATACAATGGAAAATAATTCCAGATATCTGAAGCTTCAACCTGTTACTTCTTTATAACCAAAAATGAATGTTTGGGTTTTTTGGAAAGATTTTTCATAAATATTTTATTTTCTGAAAATTAATCTCAGACTAAGCAACTCAGACTAAGTGCTCCTCAGTCCTATTTCTGTCCTATAAGAGGCTCAGACATTATTTCTGTATAATATAACAATAAATGTTGTTTGATGTATAGAGACTCTTGGACCATAAGTTTTCATACAAGAATACAGAAGCTGAACATCAACAGAATTAAAATAACATTTGTTTTATAGAATTCTTGATGTTGATATGGGAGCAGATATGTATCCACTATAATAATTTATTATTCTGGAATAGATGTAATGATAAAAGCTTTTTAAAACAAATCAAATTTTTATTAATTTTCAACAATATACAAAGACAAAGTACCTAACAAAACAAAAGATATATACTAAAACAACACATAACAACAAATAAAACAATATATATGATACAATACAAAACAAAGGAAAAGGTAAAAAAGAAAAAAAAGGAAAGAAGAAAATAAACTCTTTCACATGCAACATTCCCATCATAACTCTATATGGTATCTTTCGCAAGTCCACCCCCAAAAACACTCCTTCTTTCATTCTAATCTAATTAATATGTTAACTTATATTAATTAGATAACTAATATAACTAATATATACCTTATTATATTAGTTATGTTAATTCATATGCTATATTGATTGTTATATGCTACAATTCATTTATAAACCATAATATACATTTCTGTTCTGTTAAACAAGAAACTATGTATATGTGATATTTTACACTTTTATTTGCTTCTTACTCCTATCACACATTCATTTTCTATCAACCTACTCATTAACATAAAATACTTAATTATTTAGTTTATCAATTATTTAATATTTCAAATCACATTTTTACACAATATTTTTATAATTTTATAAATGTTAATTATAATTCTTAATAATCTAGTCCATCTACAAAATGATAATAAAAGGTTTTTATTAGTAGTACCACACAATAGTTAATAGCTAATTGTGAGAGTATACATTGTGGAAGTGAATCAACTTTAAAAGCAATAAAAGACATTTAAAGGGCACATCTACTGTAGGAATACAGAAGTATTTCCTAAATACACATTGCAGGATTATATAACTGCTCTCTCTAACCCAGGCACTGAGGTTAACCAGTGTAGCCCTAATGCCAGACCCAAGCCCAGATAAATGGGGAGGGTTGCATCAGGAAAGGCATCTGGTGTAAAACCTATGCCGACTTAATATGCAAATAAACAAACAGATTTCCATACTGGATCGGTCAAGGCAATGAAATGAGAGAAGCGAGACTTAGATGGTTTGGACATGTGTTGTGGAAGGAGGAAGAGTACATTGGGAAGAGGTTGTTGAGGATGGAGCTACCAGGCAGAAGGAGAAGAGGAAGGCCTAGCGGGAGGTACATGGATGCTGTGAGAGAGGATATGAGGAGGCTGGTGTGTCCGAGGAGGATGCTGAAGACCGAGGAAGATGGAATAGAAGATTCGCTGTGGCGATCCCTGATGGGAACAGCCAACAGAAGAAGATATAATTGCTCTCTCTCTCTCTTGCTCTCTCAGAATCCTATTGTTTTTTATTAACCAGCTTTCTCTTTCAATCCATTCCTGTTTTTATTTCAGATATTTTTGTAAACAGTTGCTGGAATAAAAGTTAGATGGATTATATTTTTAAATACTGGTGCAATAATGATAACCCAAGATATTTACAGGAATATGTTTTTGGGGGGATGGTTACATATTCCCAGTTACAGTATATGTAAATGTTAAAAAAGTAAGTAAATTCATTATTCTTTGCAATTATTTACTCTGCATATTCTTATTGGTTGATATTGCAATTATTATCTTTTGAATTCTAGGAGTATACTTTGGAAGAAAGAATGTTAGAATCTCTGTTTAAATATTTCTCAATTCTCACAGGTGTACACACAGATGGAGCTACAAATTTCATCATTATTAGGAATACATACTAAAGCAAGTACTAAAGCAAGAAGATCTGTGTGATAGATAGGGCCTTAACCCAGATTTTTCTGAGACAAGAAATAAAATCACAGGAAATTGTAGAGTTTTTATTGTTATTTTGTCTGAACAAAATATAACCCTATAATTTCTGTTCAACAACTTTGTGACATATTTTATAAATTTATAATTTTGTCAAATATTAACAATGGATTATTTTCATTTCCAGTAGTATTGTATGTATATGTATATGTATCTTCTTTAAATTCAACTGAGTTTCTGCATAATAATATCTAATTAAAACACTTGCTAATCAACAGATCCTACCTACTTTATATTGTATATACAAGAGATGTCTTTTTCATTAGAATAAAATATTCTATAACAAGTCATATGCATACATCTAACTATTTTACATGGATATTGGATGCTGGATTGGATGCAACTTGAAACATAAGTTGCAGCAGCCCAAACTAGCATAAGCAATATTGAAGGATAAAAAATTATAATTAAGTCACTTCAAAGATCACAATCTTCTCATTACCCTCTCTGTGGTTTATTTTCTTTTTCTAATATGTTTTTATATATCAGTTTGCATGCAACAGCATCATCCACATACTACAAAATGCATTTCTTATTGATTCAATCAAAATCATTAATGGTCAGAGAGATGCCAACAATATAATATAATGAATGTAAAAATTAACTTTAAAAATAGCAAGAAAATCCTAAAACAATTAGCACTTTACATTAGTAACATGAAGACAGCTTGTAACATGAATTTTGCAGCCCTCTGAGAAGTTTTGAAGAGTGGTCACCCAGGAGAAGTGTTGCAATGGCAATGAAAATTAGAATTGTTAATAATTGAAAGTATTAACCCTTGATTATAGTCTGAAGAGAAGTAAGCTTGGCTTTCATATGGGAAGCTTATGTATCTACCAGTTGTTGTTAAATTCAGGCCAAAGGAAATAGTTTTCTATATGGAACATAAAAAAATATTTTAAAAAGTGTCTGAGGACAATACAGGTAGGAGGAACAAAAAGGGATAGAAAATTTTGGCTGGTCATTTTGAAAATCTTGAATCCTTTGCTTTACTTCAGCCAGGATTCTATCAAATCCCAAAGTAGATGGTGCTGACAAGATTAGATCACAGTATGATAATCTGTCAGTAATTTGACATTTTAGGGTAGAAGATATCTTACTTAACAAGATGAAATGGACTAAGGAAGTTTCTCTATAGACTTGCTTCATCTAAGACAGCAAAGTGTCATTGAGGGCCCCAAGAAAAACATAGCCAATCTTGTTTTTGGACATTAAAAGTTGAATAGAGAAACTGCAGTAACATTAAAAAAAATGTCCTCAATTACTTCTAATCTAGGAGATTTCTTATAAATACACAGCTGAATACCATAAAAGCCTTGCAGCAATCTTGCAGCAGTATAACATTCCATGCTTTTCTTCAGTTGGAAAAATCTGATTCCGGCATTGATGTAGGAGTTGAAACTTTTGTAAATTTATCTGAATGATTCTTAATGGATCTATGCTGGTGGAATAAGATATATCATCTTTTGGGACCCCCAGAGGATATCAATTTTGGACTATATGCTAGTTACTTGCATTTTGCCTCCCACTGCAAATATTGCAGCATGAACTTTTCATCCAAAAGGGACTACACATAGAGAGAGGTTTTGTTTTTATTCAACCAATCAAAGTCCTTTGCCATTTTATGTTTTACCCACTATTGACAGGTACTTGATAGGTATCTTAAAACTAGCTATGAATATATCTCATTTTTTTTGTTTCTCCTTTAGCTGTTTGTTATCAAATCTTATTCAATCTTCAATCTATAACATTCAAACATGATAGAAGGAACATACAAAGGAAAGATAACATGAAAGTACTTAAATATTTCCCCTCACTGAAGCATCATCTTGATATGGTTGGGAGGCTTGTGTGCTCCAAAGACATTGAGAGCTATGCCAGAGATTCAACCATACTTGACAGATCTCATCAGAGGAGACAGACAAAGAGTTTCTCCCTCCCATAAAAAAATATAAGAAGTAATTTACAGAAATCCATACCGGCTCGGTTGTCACCCAGGTTAACAAAGACCTTGCTAGATGTTGCTGCATTTCCTGGACATTTGATGAAAAATGGACTACAGGACTCCACTTGAGAAGGAAATGGCAACCCACACTAGTGTCCTTGCCAAGAAAGCCCCATGCATAGTAACAAAAGGCTAAACCATACGACGCCAGAAGATGAGCCTTCTGATCAGAAGGAATTACCAATAGCTCCAGAAAGAGTAAAATGTCTGGGCTAAAGCCAAGGATGCTTAGCTGTGGATGTGTCTGGAAAATGCCAATGCTATAAAGAACAATATTATATTAAATGGAATGTAAGATCTATGAATCAAGGTAAGCTGGATGTGGTTAAACATAATATTCAAAATTGAATGTTGACATCTTGGGAATCAATGAACTAAAATGGACAGGAATGGGTGAATTTAATTCAGATGGCCACTATATCTATTACTGTAGACAAGAATATCTATTACTGTAAACAAGAAGAAATGAAGTACCTATCACAGTCAATAAAAGAGTGAAAAAAGCAGTACTGGTGTACAATCTCCAAAACAACAAAATGATCTCAGTTTGAATCCAAGGCAAACCCTTCAACATCACAGTAATCCAAGTCTAGCACAAACCACTGATGCCAAAGAGGCTGAGGTTGACCAGTTCTATGAAGGCCTATAACATCTTCTAGAACTCACATCAAAAAAATATGTCCTATTCATCATAGGGATTGGAATGCTAAAGTAGGAAGTCAAAAGTTAACTGGAATTACAGGCAAGTTTGGTCTTGGAGTACAAAATGAAGCAGGGCAGAGGCTAATGGAATTTTGTCAAGAGAACAAGCTGATCATAACAAATACACTTTTCCAACAACCCAAGCTGCATGGCGATGAAATCAATCAATCCTACAGGAAATCAGCCATCTATCATACCATTGTATTCCTGGATGCTGACTAAAGGGACAGAGGGGAAATATCAATTCTCCTCCTACAAAGCTAACAGTAAACAAATGCCTAATCAAGGAAACACCAAGAACACTCCTACTGACCCTGACAGAGCAAATCACTAGTGTGCAGAAAAAGAACAAATCCCATTCCCTTCTAGCACTGATGATGTTACCAAGCTTGATAATGAAATCATTGCAAGAAACAACCAGGCTTAGAGAATACTAAAGACCCCACAGTTTGACCCCAAGCTACAAATATTCTCTTCCGTCGGTACGGCGCTGGTTGTGACCTGCACAGCTCTGCATAGCATAGGGCATGAAAGTTACTTGAGAGACTGTCTCCAATTCTTCCCACCCATCTGTTGCATTCAGGCAGAATGGGGGAGCTCCAGGTCCCTCAATAAAATGCTGCCTTATTGGGGAACCAAGTGTCAGCCGTGAAGAGTAGAGCAGACTAGGAACCCAAAGCCATATAAGGTCTCAAACTACTTTTATTCAAGCAGCTTGCAAGTCTGAACATGCTTCCCTCTTCCTTCATTTATCTTCCTGGAAAATAGGGAGGGGCCTATCTGAAGCATTTTCTCAAGTTTGTCTATTGCAATGGACTTAAGCCATCTTGGTCTGATTGGGGCCTTGGTAAAGAATCTTCCGGCTGTCCTTCGAAGCCCTTCTCAGTGCTAAAAGGCCAACAGTCAACACCAGGATTCACTAAAAATCAATCGTTTTTATTAAAAATCACAACGAAAAATAAGATTGCACGTTGAGAGAACACAGGTAAAAAGATATAAAGTAACTACAGAAAGCCTTCATGAGATTCTGGCTACCACGAAACACCTCCTTGGTTTCCAGCCTTGCCTGAGGTCACCCCTCACCATGACTCCAGCCAGCCACCCAATCAGCAAAGTCTCTCTGGGCAGGACCCCGTTCTTGTCCTCTCTGGGCTCACAATGAAGTCTGGGTTGCTATTTGAATGCAGCTCGGCCCACTTGAAGTGCTCTTTAATCATGACCTGGGATATACCCAAGCGGCGCCCCCAGTTGACCCTTGTGCCCAGCAATGGTTGGCAGGCCTGAAGAAGCTGCTCAAGGGGGGAAGAGGCTGTCTAGGCTGCCAGAGGAATGAATGGGAAGGATTATGGCCATTGGAAAGGGAGGCTTGAGAGATGGATTAAAATTGCTTTCAGCTTCTGGACTTGTTTTATTTTGTCGCATCATGCTTCAGATAATTTGGGAGCCACTTAACATCATCGTATTTTATTCATTTTTCCTTTTAGAATATCAGCTGGGTGCATTCACATAACTCTAAGACACAACAAGATAAAAACATGTTATAAAAGAATGGTAACTGATGATGTTACCAACAACATCTTCTTGTTGTCAGCCATTCAACTGTGGTGTCCAGCCACTGAATACTAGGGTGGGCCCTTCTCCTTTTACTGCTGACCACTCTCAGCATGCTTGACTTTTCAAGTGAGTCAGCTCACATGAGATGGCCAAAATATGAAAGCCTTTGTTTGGTGATCTTGGCTTTGAGTGATATTTTTGGTGAGATGTAGCATTTGGGGAAAAAGATACAAGCCAAGAGACCAGCCCCAGAGGCCAAGATGGAGAAGAGCTCCATGGCCACCATGAACTTTTCTTTAGTGCTCAGGTAAGGGGAGAAAGATAATCCCAACCCTGCAAATGATTATCATGTTAACAGTAATAACTAAAAGTAATTCACTAAAGCTGTCAGGCAATTTCTTAGCAAAAAAGGCTACAGTGAAACGGACAAGGGCCAGAAAACCCAGGTAAGTGAGGAAAGTGTAAAACATTAAAGCAGAGCCTTCCTTACATTCCAA
>JANHZU010003321.1:55278-67458 GCA_032468055.1 Acrochordus granulatus
TAAGTTTTTCCACAAATCTGCCTATTACACTTTGAAGAGTTATGTTGCATTCTCCAGTTGCCTATTTCAGTTGTTCTATCTTCATAATACATACACATGTTCACATATATACCAAAGCTATCCTACCTTGAGAAGAATCATAGCTATTCTGCAAGTAATAATGTATTTGTTCACCATGCTAAACATAGCCTGACATAACTTTAGCTTGATATACTATCCACAAAAAATAAGATGACTTGGGTGTGTTTCAAACAAAACCCATGATAGCTTGGTGCACTGCAGGCATCCATATAGTTATAGAAGATGTATTAATTGTTGCAAAAATCATGGTTTAATGCAATCATTGAATCAGTCACTATCTCAAATGGTTGCAACTAATTTCATACAAACGAACTTTTGTATTTGATATCTTTCAAGGGAAATGGCAAGGATTAACTACAATTTTATTCCATTCAAATTGTGTTATATCACAACATACTCATTTAGCAATGACTAAATGAAACATTTGAGACACAGAAGCACCTTCACAGAAGAATATAAGTATGTGAACATAATACACACTGACATAGGTAGAGGTTGTTTTTTTTAAAAAAAGGAAAGAACAAGAGGAATTTTATGAATCTTTGTGAGACAGAGCAAAGGGGTTATGACAGTTTTAATAAAAGTCAACAATAAAAATGCTCAATACTACTAAAATCTGTATGATCTTTAAAGGTTCAGTAGCTTTTTTCATCTTTGTAGAAATAAACAACATTAAGGATCACACCACACTGAAGATTGAGGATTTGAGCCTTTTCCCTCATCCAGCAGGAAACAAACCAAGAACAATCTTACAAAAATCAGACCTGTACACAAAAAGCATACTAAACATTTGAGAAAAGGATAAATAAATTCCAAATCAGCACTGAAGAATGTAAGATGTCAGGAGGGATGGCTCTATAACTGTCCCCTGTAAACATTTCTTCAATTCATGCTCATCCTCTAATGGCTTTATGGACATGTCACTTTTTCTGGCAACAGTATTAAAGTGGTTTGCCATTACCTTTTTCTGAGATGGTTCTTTTAAACTTCCCACTCTAGATAGGGTTTCCCATCCAAGCACTAAATGACTCTCCTGCTCAGTTTTTCCAAGAACAACTAAGGTTAGGAAGAAACTGCCACCCTCTGAAATTTCTTCTCTAGCAGGAAGAATTAATACACAAATGATTCTATTGCTTCTTTCCTTCTCTCATTTCTGTTTTGATCCTTGATAATTACTAACGTACTAAATATTGAATACTAAAAATCCTGGGCTGTAAAGGATTTGTGTTCTATTATCACAATTTGGGCTGTCATTTCAGGCTGGGTCTATAAATTGTTTGTGTTATATGGATCACATATTACCCTAGGCAATAATGCGATTTTGTTTTCTGTTTTGTTTTGGCTGATTAAAATGTGTCGATTCAGCCAAGCAAAAAGCCTACAAGTCAGGGGACAGAACACTGTATAACCAGGCCAGAAATACACTGATAAAAGAAATCCAAATAGCAAAAAAAGAACTACTCTGAAAAACTTAAAAATCAACTTTCAGCAAATGATTCTGCTTACATGTGGAGAAGCCTACAGAATATCACAGGCTACAGGAGTTCTTCACCCTCGGCTGAGGAAAGCCATAACTAGCAGGAGACCTGAATATGTTCTACTGCAGGTTTCAAAAACATCCAACATCTAATTTTAACAAATCCACCTCAACCACATTAAGAGATATTTCCTCTACAACCACGTCAACCACATCCACCACTCCTTCTTGGCTCTCCTCTCCTCCTGGCCCTTACTTCCTCTGGGGCTCCCACCTCGTCATTCTAGAAAACAAAGTATGAACTCACCTCCAAAAACAATCAGAAAGCACTTGGCCCAGATGGCATGACCCCTTCCTTCCTGAAAACCTGTGCAGAACAATCTTCACAAGAATCTTCAATAGGTCACTAGAGCTATGCTACATCCCTTTATGCTTTAAACATTCTACCATCATCCCCATTCCTAACAAGGCCCCCATCAGCAGGCTAAATGACTATAGACCTGTCACATTAACATCAGTAGTCATAAAGACCTTTGAAAAACTGGTGCTGATCCATCTGAAACCATCACAGATCTGCTGCTAGCTCCTCTGCAATTTGCCTATTGAGCAATCAGGTCAGCCGATGATGCTGTATAATGTCACTACATTATATCCTGCAACATCTGGATTGCCCAAGGACCTATGCATAGGTCCTTTTTGTGGACTTCAGGTCAGCATTTAACACCATTATCCCAGAAATCTTTTATCACAAATTGACCCAGCTCACTGTATCTGCCCACATCTGTAAGTGGATAACCAGCTTCCTGACAGATAGGAAGCAATAGTTGAGGCTCCGGAAAATTACAGACAATCAGTTCTGTCTATTGTGAATATATATCTATTAATTTGAAACTTTATAACACTTCCTTCTATTAACTGCACATTTACATTAAATAACATTGTTATGCATTATTTTACTATTGTTTTTTGATATTACAAGTACACTGAGAGCTGCTGTACTGGAGACAAATTCCCTGCATGTCTAATCATGCTTAGCCAATAAAATATCTATATATTCCATCCAATATATGTACTGTTGATATGCATTGGCTGGATTCCTGAGCTCCAGCTACACACATGGTCAGTTTAAACAATGGTGGATGAGTTTTCTTTGTCCTACTTCTTGTTTATAATCACAAAAACTTGCATACATAGTCAAATTACATATAGCACCTCAGAAAATAAAATTGTGATGAATGATGACCCCTATGTTCAAAATAAATCTGTTCTGATTTGAAATTCCTGAAGCCATGTGGCTTATGATTTTAATAGCTGAGAGCTGCATTTGGACCTTGGGGCTCTTCTCCATAATGTAGTGTTCAAGACAGGGCAAAAACTAAATTTGGTTAATTTTGTTTCGAGCTACAGTTGTTAAAATTTAATATAATGCTGTTCTGTATTTATTACATTTAGTAACCAGTATTTGGAAGTCTTTGAGATGTGCACCCTTTCATTTAGTTGCACACTCTGCTTTAATTCCTTACTATTCTTTTTCTTCATCTTTCATTTTTGGAGGGAAGATCATTATAAATGTTCTTGTGAATCTACACTTCAAAAAGCAAAATGAGGCATTGCTGCAGAATCACAACCACAGCATTGGAAAGAAGGGAAGTTCAACTGGATTTCAATTTCCAAGTTCCAGGCATAGTTTTATTCCTGACTTCCATGATGATGGGGCCATCTTCTGAGTCATAAAAAACACTACCTCATTGTATATGTGAAACTTAAGGTATCCCACAAAACCATCCTTCTGCTTTGGGTACATTCCTTCATCTGAAAAGAAAAAAAAATAGAGTAATATTACACTAGGAACAATTAAAGTCTTGTCTCTGTTGGCCTGTGTCTCATCTTGCAGCTATGTAAGTCGTGCAGTTTTGCAGAAGTGACATTTTTGGCTACTAGAGAATATTACTTACATTACCAGCATTACAAATGGAATGTGTGCAGTTGGCTCTGTGAAAAAATTCAGAGAGTTCATGTCTATCATGTGGCAAAGGAATCACAAAACATATGTCTGATACACCACATGAAATACTGGTGGAATAGCATCTTGAATGAAAACTTTTAATTGAGATATATATCTATTAATAAAACTTACAGTATCCTTATTTCACAATGGAAAGATCTTAAATTGGAAGATATAAGATTAATTTTACATACGCTGGAGGAAAAAATGTAGACTTCTTAAATTATGTTACTGGCTTCCTATGGATGTAGGAATGGACATCTTTGAGGGAATGGGGACCATATTTAACTCTTATGCAGGACAGACAGGGCTGCATCACATACAGTGGCAAGGATAGAATTTTCTTGAGATTTGGGTGAATGGAAGTGTTAAGAGGTTCATTAAGAGAACATTATAGTTCTCCGCATACCTCCAGTTGTTATTATTATAGCAGATTTGGATTGTTTTTATCAAGTTGTGAGGAAAGTAAATTATTTAAAAGTAATTTAAAACATTAAAAATCAAAGTAGCCCTGTTTAACTTGGCTCCTGGCTCCACTCATTTCAAGGTTTGTTTTGGTACAATGGCAGGTGCAGCTCTCAAGCTGATGGAAGTCGCACATCCTTATTATAAACCATCATTTACAGACAACAACATCTGGATGCTAAGTCACATATGATGCTAAGTCAGACCCAAACAAACCACAAGGCCTGTAAAAATGTTTAAAGCACAGTGATTTGACTCTGACTACGAGTTCTAATCAGTATGATTAAAGTGATAAAACTTGCTTAGCTCCAAAGGGCATCCCCATTGCCTCTACTCATGATCCACCTTCTTATGCTTTAGTTAGCCAAGTTTTATATGATGTGCAAGATGGAATTTTGGCTTTATCTACTTGGGGAAAAAAAATAAAGGAGCCATACAGTAGTTGATTTTTACTAGATAAAAAACTTTGTTCTCTAGATTGTTCCACATGAATGAAGTAGAAGCCAACATTTACATATCACAAAATGGCAGACAGTTTATGTTAATAAATGGCAGACAGTTTATGTCACAATTATATTGTAAGTAAAGTTGGCTGTACTATTTAAAAAGTACAATATAGATCCTAGAAAGAATCCAGTCTATTTAGTAATTTAAAATGAGTGTAGATGTACGCTTGAAAGACTTAGATTCAAATTCTGACTAGACATAGACTTGACATTCCAAGTCTAATCTTCCACAGAGGATTTCTTTAAAATAGGACAACTAAATTCCCTCGAATAATTTTTAGAATTAAATAGCAACAGCAACTGCACCATTTGAGTATTCTCAATCATTCATCTAAAAGTACTGGCTAGACACTATTGGCCATGTAATAGCTAATCAGCCTTCAAAAAAGTTCAGATGGAGCAATTTTGTAGTATTAGAGCAATGAATGAAGTACAAATCTTTTCTAGTGATAAGAAAATATATTAACTTGATCATAAATCATTTGCCTTGCTTTTCCTGGAGAGAACCTTTCAAATTCTAAGTTTAGCGGGGGAAAACACAAAGCAGAAGGTCAGCTTCCTTTACTGTTCCTACTCTCAGAGAGAATATTGGAGTTGGATACTTAAGTCACATAATCCTATTTTCTGCAATTACAACTGTAGTATGTTGAGACAAGTAACTTAATTCTCTTTCCCCCTTCTTGGGGCTTCGTTCACACCATGGAGGAATTCTATCAGTATTGTCTGATTTTCCTCTACTGCTCTAGAATTATCAGATTTCTGACATGCTACTATTTGATGTGGTTGCTGATGAAATATGTTACAGGAGAGACACAAACAAAAACAAAAACTTGTCTATATATTTATCCTATATCATAAACCTTCTGAGAAACATCTGCTTTTGTGGTTCTGGCACAAGATCAAGATTTAGATGAAAATTAAACATATAGTGGATTCCCTAATGGATTCCATGATTTCAATAACAATCACCTTCTTTATCTCATCCTCCTACTTGTCTACAATTAAACCTAACAAAGAATTCTTGAAAGCTTATACAAGCTGAATTCCTTAGTAATGCTATGTCTAGATTTTTTAAAAGTGTGGCTCAGAGGTCACAATTTAATGCCTATAGATGTCAGGAAATCTGCTGCAAACCCAAGTAGGTGGTTGCAACCTCCCCACAAATGATGATGATGCTATCTTTTTTAAATTGCAAAATCTGCTGCAATTTCACACAAAACTACTAAAATCTTGCAAGAAAGGTGATATTTCCACACAATATATTATTGAACTCTGATTCTTCATGGTATTTATGCTTTGGGTTTCTTCAGAGTTCAAATGTATACCATTTTCCTAAAACTTTTTAATTTCTATATGAAACCCATGGGGGAGGTTTTCCAGGTATTTGGGCTGATGAATGCCTAAATGCTACTCTCTATTAAATTTCCTCATCGGTATGCCAATGCTACTCTGCTTTAAATTTCCTCTCCATCTATTATGGAACCAGGTTTAGAAGAGGGCACTGGGCCAATGAACAGGACCCAGTCAGACAAGCCAGAGATTCTGGTTGTGAAGGATTTCTCTATTCAACTATTATAAGTTGTTCTTGCTCCAGTCTGAAGGGGTTGCATTCTCCTTAAGCAGGAGTGAGAAACCTTTGGTGAGCTGGAGACACACTTATCTGTTTGGAAGAGCATAGCCTTATTCTAAAGAATATTCCTAGCTTAAAAGCTAGGAATAGACAGCCAATAATCACATATGGCTCCTACCCAATAATCATTTTTGTACCTTCCAAAGCTTCTCCAATTAAATTTGGCAGTATGTCAACCTTTAGGTTAGATGAGGTCAAGAAACAGGCATGCAGGGATTACAGGAATGTAACAGAATCTGGAAAGCTTGTCCAGGTTTCTCTCTGTCCTTCTTACATTAAAATCAAGGCAGAATTTTTTTAAGTTTCTTTGTGATGCTTTCTTCTTTCTCAGGACGGTATAATATTTTCTTCAAGTCTTTCTTAACAGCTCCCTCATTCTTATCCTCTTAATGGCTCTCTCATAATTTCTCCAAGTTCTGCTGTATAGTCTTTTATACAGTATAGTTACTGTATAAAAGACTAAAAGCAACCAAAAAGCAATGGCAGTTTCATTGTTTCATAGGTACCAATAGAAAATCCTTGCTCTTTCTATATATATGAGGTGGTCCTTCATTGTGTTAAGCCTAAAACATCAGGTTGTCGCTTTGGGGCTACTCTTGGATTCATCATTGTCATTAGAAGTATTACTTTGTACCTAAGGTGGGACTACAACTCAAATTCTCCTGGTTTCTAGCCTGATGCCTTAACCATTACACCAAATTGGCTATCATTAGTCTGTTGTTTATGTCATTTATGTCATAAAAAATTTATATCATTTCATATATATGCAACTACCTAGAAAACACTTTGGAAATTTCATTCAGTCCAAAATTAGATGGAGAGATTATTCCTTTGACGAACTGATAGAATCCTGCAATGCTGGTTCTTTGTTATCAATTCAAAATATTGATTTAAAAAAAGTTTGGGAACTTTTAGGTAGCTTTTTCCAGAGCAATTCCCACACAGTAATACTTCATATTCAAATGCCATTTTATAGATTCCCTTCTCAAAATAAGATAAGGCATGTGCTTTAAGAGAGAGGACACTCTGCTATATCCACTAATGAAAGTTCTCCCTAATTGGGACTGATACAAGAATGGGAGTCATATCTGAATTTGGGATGAATCTAGCTGCTTTGGCATTATGAGGCTTTATGGTTTTCACAGTTATATAGTAATTTATGTTTAAATTATCTTGATTGTATTTATTATTTAATTAATTTGATAATTTTTGAGTTATTGTATAGTGTGATTAATATTTTTTATGCCTTCAAATCAATCTTGATTTTTGGCAATTACATGGACAAGACTCTGTAGTTTTCTTTCACCCTTTGCAGAATTTGTTTGCCATTGCCTTTTTTCTAGGGATGAGAGAATGACTGTCCCAGAATCACCCAGCTGGCTTCATGCCTAAGGCAAGACTAGAAATTATGGTTTTCTGGTTTCTGGTTTCATGCTTTTACCACTATGCAACAGTGCTCTCAACACATTCAAAATTATTAATAATTAATTCATGTAATTTTAAATGTTTTGTGCATTTATGGTTTTGCATAGTTGTACTGCTCTCAGTTGTAGCTCAATGTATCTTTGTAGCTGTTTTTATCTTAATTTACTCTGAACTGGTTTTATCTTTTAATTTAATTCTACATTACCCAGGAAATTCTAGTTACTTGACCAATATAGAAGTTCAATAAATTGTATTAGACTTTGGATCTTCCTGTGTAACAGTTTACAATCTGGAAGAGTCTGGAAGTGGAAATTCATCACATTTAAATGCATTATAATGGTGGAAATAATGAATGGAAACAGGCGGTACACAGCATATAATCACATATTTTGGCTTAAGGTCATGAACCAAAATATAAATTTCCACCAGATGCATTTATTTTAGGTCTTACTTCCCCCCCATTTTTCTAGTGTAATATGCCAAAGCATCTAGGAGAAATTAAATCATGGAATGGATCTGCTATAAAAATTATTTTTGAAATCCCCTTATGATCTCATCAGCATTTTTATAGAAATAACTTCACTGAATTATTCCTAAACCACTAAAAATGCATGTTACAGACTTGAACACTAATTCTACCAGTAAAAATGCATTTTACCTCTCCAACAAGCTACAGTATGAAAATCTGGTTGATGCATGAAGAGGTGATATAGAGAGATAAGAGAGTTGATAATCAGCTGGTATTGTATATAATCAAATCAATACAGTTATAAATATATCTCCATTTTATTTTTAGGATGTGACTATGTATGAAAGTTAATCTATTTTAGCAGAACGTTTTGAGAAAGAAAATGTTCAAGATGAAGGGTGAGTTCACTTTTTGAATATTGTTCATTTCACAGTTCATCTTTGTCCCAAAGTCTAGCCAGACTGAAGGAAAGACAAGAAAAACTGACTTGAATGGCTAAGCTGTGTGTCACTAAAGTAGGTCATGAGTTCCATATTTTGCAATTTGCTTTGGTTTCTATGCTGAAAAACTAATTCCTTAAATGGTTTGATATCTGGCTAGCTTAAAATCTGTAAAGCAACTATTATTTTCTTTTTTAAAAAAATCCCAACTCAAGTGTTAAATTAATTAAATTCCCCCCCCATGGAATTCTATTCCTTTCTCAATATTCTTCTTTAATTAAGTAGATGATCTCAACTATCCAATTCTTCTGTTCTAGGTAAGAAAATAACTTGTAGTAACCCTGTGGCATAGAAGCCACATTAAATCTCAAGGGAAATGATGCTGTAATATCACCAAAACAGATAAGAGCATTAGAAATTCAAGGATGAAATACAAGATGAGTGGACATAAAATAGAAAAAGAAGTTTCCTAAAGGGAGATGCATAGATACTGGATCATGTGCCCTTACACAACCTGAATCTCTTTGGACTTGTCTTTCAGCACCCAACAGGATGAACTTCTTCAGATTGTACACCATGTCAGATACCATACTGGCTTCTATTGAAGATTCCCTTTTTATCAAACCACATCCCTCACAGATCCCATGATTTATAGGTTTCAGTTATAATAAGACAGGAATTTTCTGTCAAGTTTTGTTAGACTGTGTCAGAGATCAGAACTGAACCTACAACCATTTCATTATTGTTAAAGTAATATCTACTTTGCTGCTTTGTTCCTCTCTTCAGCTCCCAAAAGACTCCATCATACAAGGAGATGAAGACTTTTGCATAAAGCAGACTCTGCCAAGAAAATCCTTGTAAAGGAGTCTAGGAGGAAGGGTTAATATTCTTTTCTTTTTCTGTCCTGTGTTACCTTATTTAGTTCTCTCTGAGGACTCCAGGTACTCTCCTTTTCATTGCATCTTCATACCTGGATCTGAGTTTCCAGAATTTCACAACCATGTTGGTAATAGTTTTTTCCCCCTATTCTTTCCAGAAATACTTCTTAGAATATGGATTAATAGGAAGAAACAGTTTGAACTTGCTAAGTTTTGGAAATTGTTTTGAACATCTTTGCTCCAGATCACACACTTCACAAGCCAATAAGTCCACTCAGCACATTTTTCTTTTGGTCCATCACAAAAAAGAAACATTGACCACTAGGATTCTTTTTTTTTTTTTGTAGGTGCAGCTGCATCCTCTCTGCTCTTCATAGATCCATCATCCAATTTCCTGTTCCACAGATTTTTTTCAATTCTCCTGAAAGCTTGGAGCCTACTTGTTCTGCAAAGGCCTGAAAGCTCTTTCTCATTTCCAGCATTGCAGAAATTTTTCATTTTCTGAATTTTTCACTTCTAGTTACAACTTTTGTTGTCAGGGCTTCTTCCATTGCTTGCTTGTTTTCCTTTTTTTCACCTTTTGTTGTAGTATCTTATTTACGCAATAAGTAAATAAATTGCACTAACTTTACAATAAGTAAATAAATTGCAGTAAATTGCACTTGTTGCAAAATATATGTTACATTCTTTTTCTGTATGTATATTCATGTCACAGATGTTACAGATTATATAAATATGACTGTGAGACAAAAGTTAAAATTTTCAGAAGACAATATTCTCTTGAATAATATACCAAATACATGGAATTTGACAACTGAATGCAAATGGATTCTCAATGTCCTTACTATAGCTACAAGACTTGATTGATTACACTTGTTATTTATCAGCAGATTGCCTATAAACATCGACTTTCTATAGATAAGAAAGCATGATAGTTACATAAGTATTAGAATACATGTATACACACACACTTACATGTTTGCATTTCATAATTATATATAGAATTGTAACTGTTTACTGTTGAATGAATACTGTACTCTATATTTTATTATTTTTATTTTTTCTGTTGTATTTTTTATTTATTAGTTAAGTTCTTTTCATGTATTTTGTTTATAATGTATGTATCTTTGTGTTTTTGTTTCTTTTGACAACAGAGGTGGAATTTTGACAACAGAGGTGGAAAATCAGCAGGTAGGATGGGAAATGCTCTTTCAGGCCTAGGTGATTGTTTTTGAAACCAAAATATTTTTTATTCTGATGGAAAAGAAAGAAGCAGTTTGCATTAAAGGTATCCTGCGACTTCCCCTATTCCCCCCCCCACAAGCTGTTAAATTTTTCACCATTTGCTCACTTAGAAGCTAGGGAAGGAACAGCAAGGAGGGGAACAGAGATGAGCCACATTTTCTTACACTAGATTTGAATTCTATAAATGGCATTTGGAAAAAACAAGGCTAAAATTTACAAATCAATTATACAACTATTTTTTATTAAAGGGATGACTAAAATATCTGTATAGACTTATGAGAATGATTACATGGAAATAATAGCCAAAGAACAGCAAGAAATCGTGTAAACATTGGGATTATTCCAGATTTATGCAACTGGCTGGGGATACAGGAGTTGTACTTCAAAAAGTCTAGAGGGTACCAAGTTGGAAAAAGCAAATAAATGTGTTATAGATTTTTGGAAACAACTGAGTAAGAATTTTTTTCATGCCTAAAGCTTCATTAAATATCACTTGTTTTCATTTGGGATGAATATAGATTATATACACATCAAGGAAAAAATAGTACAGTATAATTGGTCATTTATAAAATAATTTTAATAAACTTGATCTACATGACAATTCATCAAGAAATATCTATATTTCATATATCTGATCAATCTTGAGCCACTGAAAAAAGATCTGTTCTTTTATAATTTTAATATGAGATTATTACATTTATAACTGACTTTATTTCCTTAGGTCTATAATTAAATGTTATTTGCTTTAGCCCTTATCAGACAAAATTGTCCATAATTTCTCATACATGGAAATACTGCAGTAGGTTATTTGTGACTAATTATAGAGAAGCATTTGCTTCAAATTTTAAATCACACTAATGCACAATATAAAGAAGCTGCAGTAAAATTTCAAGTTTGTTTCTTCCCTTCACCTCACCTGAAAGTGTTGAAACCTCCCACTTCTATGTAGTCATTCTTTGTCATTAACATGATATCTATAGAACAAGCCAGCTTCAAACAATATGAACATTATTTGAAATAACCATAATGATAACCAGAATTCTAAGTCCATGCAACACAGCAAGCTGTAGTTAACTAAAAGTAGAACTGTAAGTTTCTGAACTCCATCTTGCTATAGAAATGAAGGGAAAGGGGAGAATGGAAAAGTGTCACTGCTATCATGACTCACATTCCATCAAGAAATAAGGTTTAAATTAATATTTTAATGAAAAAGTGTTAGGAATGTTAAAGGAGCTCAGCACAAAAAGTAGGGCTATCAAATCTGATTGGTATATATCTGGACACCACTACAATCATAAAAAAGATTAATTTAGTGATTAAGGTAACAGACTAGAAACAGCCTTAGCCGTGAAAGCCAAATGGATGACTTTGGGCCAGTCGCTCTCTCTCAGCCCAGCCCATCT
Source organism: Acrochordus granulatus (assembly GCA_032468055.1). Taxonomy (NCBI): domain Eukaryota; kingdom Metazoa; phylum Chordata; class Lepidosauria; order Squamata; family Acrochordidae; genus Acrochordus; species Acrochordus granulatus. The sequence continues at coordinate 67,303 of JANHZU010003321.1, forward strand.
CATGGGGTTGCTGTTCTGAGGAAAATAGGAGGAGGAAGATATTTTAAATATGTTTGCTGCCTTGTTGTTATTGTTGTTCAGTCGTGCAGTCATTTCCGACTCTTTGCAACCCCATGGACTGCATTACGCCAGGCCCCCCTGTCCTGCACTGCTTTC